>JAJLRJ010000010.1:19986283-20211283 GCA_024195265.1 Dendrophyllia cribrosa
AGATGATCTCAAGGTTGCCGTAAAAATTTCTTTGGGCAAATGATTCAGAGCGACGCTGGAGCATTTCAAACTTCGTTAAAGTAGAGTTATTTGACCTTACGAGGTCAACTATCAATTTGCGGGTCACACAAACATTTCACTTTCCACCACATGTCTTAACACAAATATGGTTAAAGTAACCTGAGAAAAAAGGTTTTGAAATTTTCTTACCTTATTTGTTGTAGTAGACTTAGCCAGAGATCATTTTCTTGCATTTTTTCACCGTTCATATTGTTTACAACGTCCGATAAACGTCGGACGACAACAACGTAATATTAAACAGTCGGGTCAGCCAATCTTTGTTAAACTTTCGACACTTTTCAGTATCACGGCATCTATGCAAAGGACTATGTATGTTTTGGAGCGTTCCTTGGTTTTCTAGTGCGCTAAACGATTTGAAATGTTACTTTGAAGTACAAACAAAACATGTCGGACGTTTGCTTTCAGTCTTTTTTCAGTTATGTCACGCAATGCAGTTTTGTTTGCATTTAAGAGGGTAGGGGTGCGGATAAGGCAATTAAATTGAAACACTTTTGCAAGTAAACAAAATAACTGTTTAGAAATATATTTCAGCACCATTTAATTTTCTTCGTTAGTAATATGTTCTAAAATATATTAATTGGTAGCAATAGCCTTTTGTGAGCAACGATTATTAACTCCTCTCCCCAGTCTTGCTTTCCATATTCAATATTCATATTGGATGGTTTTTTGTCGTTTCCTAAATTTACCTTCTTACCATACGAGTCGAGGTGCCGTCTACTTGATGGAGCTGCCCCTGAAAGATGGGTATACCAGGGCTTCTTGTGGATAGCATCATGCATGCGATCTCCTTTTCACTATAAATTTCGAGCTTGCTCATAAGGAGAGTGGGGTGGAAGGGGGAGTAAAAATGGTTCTGAAAAAAAGTTCGGTCCCTCGAGCCTTTTTCTTCACCAAAAAAGGGATGGAAAAGGGCCGCTTCCCTAGATCCGCCACTGAACTTAATTCGACAACTTTAGTTTACAGGTGTTGTACTTCCTTTACATTTCTAGTAAACAACGCTGTTCGACATAAAATAAGTTCGATCTCATCTTCAGGTCCGGGTAAATTTCAAGACAGACTTGTGATTAGAGATGTCCTTTGTGCAAGAAATGTCATAACCACAAATTCCACCAACAAAGGACTTAAACGAACAAGTGCCTTCCATTTTTGTGTAATACCTGTAACTGAACTCAAATCTTTGATGTACAAAAACATGCACTTTAGCGCCGCCTTCAAGTAAACAAGGGCGCTAGGTAATTAGCACAACCAGGTAGTGTTTACTTTTTTGTCAACTGCATTATTTAAACAACATTTCTTTTTCTTCTCGACAATTGGCGATTACTGTATTTGACTTAGTAAGTTCTTCAATTTTTAGATATTCTCTCGTTATCAACTTTAAAATCTGAGCGGGTTTCTAATTATTTTGCTACTGCCAAAAAAATACTTAGGTTTACTTAGTTTGTAACACCGACAATGGATTAGCCAAATATTAGTCCCATTGAGTCAAATTTTAAATTAAAGAAAATGCAACAAATGGTTCTGAATTAAGGCATGACATGAATTTGAAGTAAGCCCCCCCCTCAAACGGAAAATTCACGAGCGAGGTAAATGGTCGCACGAACCACAGGTAACCCAAACTCACAGTAGGATTACTGACAAGTAGAAACATCCAAGTGCTCTTTTGAGGCTCCCTCTCGGTCAATTAAGAGACAAAGAAAACATCAGTTGCGGTCAGTGTAACGGTTTGACAAACGTTTACATAACTAGTTGCATCAGTACAAATTGATATCTTTTGGGGGGCCGTGCATGTGGCGAATTTTAGACTGATTTTCCCTTTTTCGCATAATGTTTCATGAAGACAGTATCCTTCTGATAAAAAGAGAAAAAAAGAAAAACAATACGAAAAAGGACAGAAATAGCTATTAAATAAATACCACAGTGATCTTAATTAGGTAAAAAGCTAGTGATGCCATTTGCATTTCACACATTTCGTTTTTACTTTCTGTGCAACGGCGAATACATTATCTTTCCGGGGTAGAACAGTAGAGAATGAAGGCGCTTAAATGTGCTAACGTAACGGAAAAGTCTTTGTGTTTTTTTTTCTCCGCTGCAAGAGTTTTAGACATAGATTCGGTGTTTTCAAGCTCTTTAGCCCTACCCCTACCCCGCTAAAATGCCGACGAACGGCTGCATTGCGTGACGACACAAATAACTACTGTCACGATCGCGGCTCAAACGGCCCGACATGTTTGTTCATTCAGTACTTCTCAAGCAGTGATTAGATTTATCTATCCGTTAACTTCAAACCGAAGAACATTCAACAAATGCTATAGCCTTTAAATAAGATGCCATAATGCTGAAATGTGTCGAAAGTTTAACAGAGGTTTGCGTGCGACCTTGCATGGCAGTCCGCGGCCGGCGTGCATCGGTTGTTATAAATGAACAACACTAAAATACGATGAACACGGAAGGGATTTATACACAAAAATGGTCTCTGAATCTGTTTTCTACCGCAAATGAGGTAAGGAAATTCCAATGTTTTTCAATGTGGCTATTTTAATTTCGTAATGGGTTAACACAGAAGCAGAAGTTGGAATATTTGTGTGACCCGCAAATTAATTGTTGACCTCGTAGGGTCATATAACTCTAATTTTAACGAACTTTGAAACGCTCTCGCGTCGCTCTGAATCATTTGCCCAAAGAAATTTTTACGGCAACCTTGAGATCATCTTTATAAAAATTAACCAACAGAAACTTAATCCGTTTGAAGGTAATTTAGCACATGGTGAAAAATTGTTTTGTTTACGAGGTACTTTTAAAGAAGTAGAATGTATATCTTCGAAATAAAATTATTTTGCAAGCAAAGAACAAGAAAGTAATTCCCTAAATCACTCTTCTAGATATTTAAAGATTGCAGAATACGATTTTCATGTTTTAAATGCTGTAGCGTTACTTGATTTTGTAAGCGAGACTGTCAAAGTTGTGCAATAATTTTCCGCCTTAAATGGCGATTTTAACGGAATTTCGTTTTATGCATTTTTCTTTAAAATAAAAAGATATTTGGCCGAAAAAGTTATCCAGGGATTTTTGTTATACCTTAACCTATCTAACGTTAAAATATCAAAAGAATCCAATTTTATCACTTGCCAGGATATGTTTGATTTTTACAGACCGGCGCTCTTAAATATTAATTCTTTTAATTTTCTACTAGCCCGCGGGCTAGTAAACGGGACATTTTACTAGCCCGAGCTAATTTTCACTAGCCTTGGGCTACCGGGCTAGCGGAGATGTCGAACCCTGATTAGCATATTCATGTTGTAAATTACTATGCGAAAGTGGTGTTACATATTAGCATATTCATGTGTAAATTAGTATGTGGAGTATTTGAGGCTTCATTTATTCATTAAAGATTTTATTGTGTGCCTGGCTGCGGGCAGCCAAATTGTGTTGCGCTCATTTGGTGTCCTGATCAAATACTACATTTTGGCGATGAGGATGGCTTCGTACATCGGAAGAGTGGGTGAATTTACGAAAGACAAGGAAACATTTGGCGCTTATGTGGAGCGAATGGAAATGTTTTTCGCGGCGAATGCCATCGTTGAAACTCCTGGTTCGGAGCACGTGGTTGCGAATCAACGCATTGCAGAGCGAAAGAAGGCAATTTTTCTCACAGAAGTCGGTCCAGAAGTTTATTCTGTATTACAGTCAAAACCGGTCAAGCGTTCCTGCTAAGAATGAATTAATGAATTCATTATTGCAAATTTGATTTCATTACTCGTTTCAATAATCCGCTCTTCGAATAAATAATGCAAAATTCAAAATAAGCCTCGATTCAAAAATCGAATTTTGATTGGATTAATGAACAAAAGGTTTAGGCTTTATATCAATCGCAAATTGATATAAACTCGTGGTTATTTGGGAAAATTCGAGGAAGAAGTATAGCGAGAGCCATGTAATTGTTGATATTTTTTTGTATCTCCGAAAGCCTTCTCATACAGCGCTCCATAAATCTGATTTTTCCAATACAAGTGTTTCATTATAACGGCAAACTATAGCCATAATAGTTACCATGCACTAATGCTTGAAAAGAGGAAAAGTTTCCCAACAAAATGGATTATAAACCTACCTTTTCCTCACACGAGGACGACGGAGATCTTGCCGCCATCTTTGTTGACGAGTCGCGGTCAACCTGGTGCTAAGTATTCCATATATAGCATAAACCTTTTGTTCATTAATCCAATCAAAATTCAATTTTTGAATCGAGGCCTATTTTGAATTTTGCATTATTTATTCGAAGAGCGGATTATTGAAACGAGTAATGAAATCAAATTTGCAATAATGAATTCATTAATTCATTCTTAGCAGGAACGCTTGACCGGTTTTGACTGTAAGCAATCTCTTATCGCCAGTAAAACCAAGTGATTCGTCCTTCCTAGATATTGTGCAGCATCTCAAAGATCATTATGATCCTGCCCCGTTGGAAATAACCGAAAGTTTCCATTTTGGCATGCGGAATCAACAACCGGGTGAGTCAATCAACGACTACATTGTAGCTTTGAAGAAATTGTCCATTCATTGCAATTTTGGCGAATTCTTAAACCGTGCGTTGAGGGACAGATTTGTTTGTGACCTGAACAGTGAAAAGATCCAAATCAAATTATTGAACATTCCAGGTTTAACGTTTGAAAGTGCCTGCAAGAATGCCATTACCATGGAATTGGCAGATAAGAATTGTCGTGAGTTTAGTTCAAGAATGGTCGTGAGTTCAGGTACGGAAGCGGCAAGCTCGGTTAACAAAGTAAGTGCAAGCGACAATAGGAATGGTGCTGAGCAGCAAGGTGAAAAGTGTTTCCGGTGCAATGGCATCCACTCATTCCGGACCTGCAGATTTCGGAGTGCTAGGTGCTTCAAGTGCAAGCAGGTTGGACACATAGCTTCAGCATGTAGGAGAGGGGCTTCAGGCAAGCCAAACAGAGGAAAAGTCCAGAATTTGGCGGCTGGCGAAGATGAAATCCAGGCCTTAGATGATGAGCTGGGGATTTTCAGTCTATATGCTGCTAGCGGTGGTGGAGCGAACAAAGGCTACATTGTTAAATTGGAAGTAAATGGCATGAATGTTGATATGCAGGTTGACACAGCAGCGGACTTCTCCATTATGAGCAAAGATACGTACGTAAGGACATTTAAGAACATTCCATTACAGGACACTGATGTAAAATTGAAGACGTACACAGGGGAAACCTTAAGCACATGTGGTCAAATGCAATGCAAAGTCGTTTACAAAGGGAAAGAGTGTACACTTCCAATGATTGTAGCTGAGTATGGTGGCAATCCAACTTTGCTGGGAAGGAATTGGCTTGAAAAATTAAATCTCGATTGGAGCGAGATTTTTAGCTTGCACACACCGGGAAGTGAGAATCTGGATCGCCTTCTTAAAAATCACGCAACACTTTTTAATGAAGGATATGATGGCATGAAGGGACTGGAGGCCCACATTCGGGTACGCGAGGGTTCTTCACCGATTTACTTCAAGGCACGCCCCGGTACCCTATGCTTTAAAAGAGGCTGTAAAGGCAGAGCTCAACAAACTGGAGGAAAATGGTGTTATTGTTAAAATTCAGCAGAGCGACTGGGCAAGTCCGATAGTTGTAGTGCCAAAGGCTGATGGGTCTGTGCGAATATGCGGTGATTACAAGGTGACCATTAATCAAGTGGTCGATGATGAACAATATCCTCTTCCAATGGCGCAAGACCTGTATTCCACTCTTGCTGGATCCAAGGTGTTCACCAAACTTGATCTTTCACATGCTTATGCACAAATGAGTGTCGATGAGGTCAGCCAGAAATACTTAAGTATTAACACTCATAAAGGACTGTACGCCTACACGAAGTTGCCATATGGTGTAAAATCTGCGTCAAAGATTTTCCAAGGGGTGGACAAATGTGTGTGTAATCAAGATGATATCCTTATTGGCGGAGTTGACACTAAAGAGAACCTGGAAATTCTGGCGGAGGTATTAGAAAGACTACACAAGTACAATGTGCGATTAAAGCTGAGCAAGTGTATTTTCCTGACGAAGCAAGTTGTGTATCTTGGCCTACGTGTTGATGGTGATGGGTTGCACCCAGTTCAGGAGAAGATTGCAGCCATTAAAAATGCCCCAGTTCCGACGAATGTGAGTGAATTGCGATCCTTCTTGGGCATGGTACAGTACTACTCACGTTTTCTGCCAGGGTTGGCCACCACTCTCTCACCTTTGCATCAGTTGTTAAAGAAAGATACCCAGTGGAAGTGGACCTGTGAAGCACAGAAAGCATATGAAAAGTGCAAGACAAGTCTTACCAGTGACGCCCTCCTTGTTCATTACGATTCCAAACGGGAACTTCGACTGGCGTGTGATGCTTCATCTTATGGACTTGGTGCAGTAATCAATCATGTGATGGATGACGGGCATGAAAGGCCGATTGCATTTGCGTCAAGAACATTGACAACCAGTGAGAAAAATTATGCCCAAATCGAAAAAGAAGCTTTATCCTTGGTTTTTGGGGTGAAGAGATTCCATCAATTCCTGTATGGCCGTAAATTCACCCTTGTGACCGACCACAAGCCCTTGCAAGCAATCTTGGGTCCCAGATCTGCAGTTCCAACCTTAGCAGCAACACGTATGCAAAGATGGGCACTGGTGCTATCGGCATATGATTATGACCTCGAGTATCGCAGGTCAGAGGAACATTCCAACCTGACGCTCTATCGAGATTGCCTCATCAGAACTCAAGTGAGGGCATGGAGGGTGAAATCTACGCAATTGGAGCTGTTCGTGAGGATTTCCCAGTTTTGGCCGCGGACATTGCGCAGGAGACACTAAAGGATCCATGTTTATGCAAGGTGTATGAGAATACTTTGAATGGATGGCCTGAGATGTGTGATGATGTGGAGCTGAAACCATTTCATAATAGAAGGCATGAACTGTCCTGTGAGCAAGGATGTGTCCTCTGGGGAATTCGAGTGATTGTTCCTGTGAGGTTTAGAGGTCACTTGCTTAAGGAGTTGCACCTAGAACATCTGGGCATATGTAATATGAAAGCCATTGCTCGAAGTTTCATGTGGTGGCCTGGACTGGACGGAGAGATCGAACTGATGGTTAAGAGCTGTACAGTGTGTCAGAATGTGAGAAGTTTGCCACCCAAAATGCCTTTGCATCCCTGGAAATGGCCAACAAGACCCTTTCAGAGAGTTCACGTTGACTTCTGCCAGAAGGGGAAAGATTGTTTCCTTGTGCTTGTTGACAGTCATTCGAAATGGATAGACGTAAAGCATATGACCTCCACTACAACTGAGCGAACCATTGATGAATTAAGACTCATCTTTGCTGAGCATGGCTTGCCGGAACAATTGGTGTCCGATAACGGTCCACAGTTTACGTCAGATGCATTTGCTAAGTTCATGAGTCAGAACGGTGTCAAGCATACGTTGGTTCCGCCACACCACCCGGCTTCAAATGGCGCAGCGGAGAGATCAGTCCGTGTCGTGAAGGAAGCCTTGGAGAAACAAGTACTGCAGGGAACTAGAGACATGTCAATGAAGCACAGACTGGCCAATTTTCTGATCAAGTACCGATCTACACCCCACAGTGTGACCGGGCGAACTCCAGCTGAACTTATGGTGAAGAGACAACTGCGAACCAGATTAACTTTGCTGAAACCAAATCTGGCACAAGCTGTTGAGAGCAAACAGATGAAACAAAAGCAGTACCATGACAAGTCAAAGGTTGAGAGAGTATTCAAGGTGAATGATCCTGTTCGAGTTCGCAGTGCTGTCAGAGGGTTCAAGCCGGAGTTGGTGAAGTGGGTTCCAGGTGTTGTCACGAAGGTGTGTGGAAGTCGGTGGTATCTGGTTCAAGTAGGCAATTTGACAAGGCACGTTCACGCAGATCATCTCATTACAGCACTTGATAATGAGGAGGCCTCAACCGATCCGGGAAATTCCTTTGAGTCAACAGGAAGCGTGTCTGAGCCTGATGTTTGCGTGCAAGTGGTTCCCGGAAGTAATTTTGAGTCACAGTCAAGTTGTACCTCGCAACTGATTCCTGAGAGTAATCAAACTGAACCTGTACCGTCTCTCGCGCCTGCACCCGAAACAGCAAACTTGCCTGTTCCTGGAGAAGCACAAACAGGGAACGCACCAGAAATAACATCATCGCCACTCTGAACTCTGAGACGATCGAGTAGAATAAGGATGCCGGTCGTAAAGATGAATTTGTAAAAAAAATCAGACTTGTATCAGACAAAAATAAGAACAGAGAACAATGTCATATTTTTCCTATTACTATTTTTTTATTTTCTGAGTTGTTTTTTTTTGTTTGTATTTTGTTTACTTCTTTGGCGGGAAAGTGGTGTTACATATTAGCATATTCATGTTGTAAATTAGTATGCGAAAGTGGAGTTGCATATTAGCATATTCATGTGTAAATTAGTATGCGGAGTATTTGAGGCTTCATTTATTCATTAAAGATTTTATTGTGTGCCTGGCTGCGGGCAGCCAAATTGTGTTACGCTCCTCATACAGAACTTCATGCAGCTTCAGAAGCTATGTTTTTTTTTGCTTGTACAGTGGAATCCCGATTTCTCGAACTCTCGGTTTCCCGAACCTCCCGATATATTGAACTAAACCTTGTTTCCCTTGGATTTGCTTCACTCGAGCTCTATAATTTCATCCCCGATTTCTCGAACCCTCGATTTCTTGAAACTCCCAATGACTCAAACCAATTTTGGCTCCCGTGGACAAATTGACCCTTGATAACTCGACCCTGCAAAAATTTTGAAACCACTTAGTGCGGATGTCAATTACATTCACGCCTTTAAACAAATTGACACTTCCGGATAAGCTGTTTTCTCCATTTTAATCACAGAACAAGCAAGCCACAAATCTGTCATCAGTCTGAACGGTACAATGACTGCTTTGGATTACAGAACAAAAGTTCCCTTATTTAATTGTTTTTCTGAAGCTGTTGTCGCAATACATCGATAAATTTTGTTGTCATCTTGAAATGAAGAGTGCATGGTACTTGCATGCCTTCGCCATCCCCAAGGTTAACAGCTTTGCCTTTCACTATAGCAGTACATGAACCTTTCTCATCGGCCCTCAAAAAGTAAGACTGCCTTTGCAAAGCGTCCAGTTCTACCCTTCTTCAAATGTCCAACAATTTCGTCACCAAGCATTATGCAAACTGCATATTTGTCCACCACATTTTTTGGTTATTATAAAAGTGACAGGCTAAACATGACTCCCGCTTGTCGCAAAATGTATAAAGAAGCCTTTAGAATAGCTTTCCCAAGACGGTCTACGAGATATTTGTTCCCCTTGTTAAAATTTGAACACTTACTCATAATCAAGCAATACCTGGCCAATTAAGTGTAATTTGATGCCACCTTCAATTTCTCGAACTCCCGATTTCTCAAACCAATTTGCGTTTCCCCTGGAGGTTCAAGAAAGCGGGATTCCACTGTACTTTTTCAGCATCGGCAAAATGATTTTTCTGAAGATGTTGCTTTACCAGCGCATGGCAAAAATCGCATGTGTATACAGTACCGCTCAGAGATAAGCGAACATAGCACTCGCGTTCTTAACGCTACCCTAACACGTTTGAATTTGAATTCACGTTATTTTGAATGCATCGGGTGAATGTGTTTTCTTTAACACGTTAAGCCTTTGTTATTCATAACCAACATTTCTTTTGTAATCCAAAACAAAAGACAAGTTCACCGGGACTAGTCTTTTTGTTTTTTTAAAACTGCCACATCGACAATAATGCGAGAATCGAAATCCAAAACAAGGGGAACAAATTCATGACAATTACACGGCTAAACAAGCGCTCAGTCAGAGCGACAAAATAAACAATTTCGAGACTCAATTCGCCTCGCGACTCCAAAAGTTCAGAAAGTTCAGAAAGAAAGTTCCAAAAGTTCCGAAAGTTCAGAAAGATAAGCGGCTTCTATCATAGTCGGCAAGGATCAACCAGCGGAGAGATCACAAAAGTTCGAAACATGTCGCAGATCCAGTCATCGCCGATAACCTAATGAATATAACCTTCATGTCCGTTCTAGTTAAACTGTTATGTTTTGTTTATGCGAGTGCCATCGCACGTCGATATAATTTTGCTCGGTTTATCGATTGAATGAATGAAAACCATTAGAATACGGTATGTAATGTCTTTTAAAACGTCAATTAACTTCTTTTCACAAAATATCAATGGCAGTGAACAATAACCAAACTCATACATACTAATGCGTTTACTTTAACGCACTATTTCGCGTTTCTTTAACGCAGCTTAACGCAGCTGAACGCGCGAGCGCGTTAAAACCAATGCGTTCATAACGCATTTTTAACGTGAATTTTGGTTCGCTTATCTCTGAGCGGTACTGTAATGCAGCCATTCTTGCAAGGACAATGCAACAAACCTCTACTTTGTCAAAGGCAACCTATTGAACTTCTTGTGACTTTCTTCCTTCTATTTTGAATCTGCATTACTACCTTTGCGAGGGTGATTACACTTGTGATTTTCAAAGCGTGCTGGTGATGTGATCATTTTCTAAAAGTTGCATTGCCATGAAAGCAAAACATTGCATGTGTAGTCACAGCTTCAATAATTAATAAAACTTGACTCACCTGTCCTTGGGTGAGGAATCTTGATGAAAACAGGTTCTGCATTGCCACATTCTCGAGTACAAACAGCACTTTCTGTACACATTAAAATAATTTCATTATAGAAATATCTTATAGATCTTAAGATTGCATTGCATAGCTCAAGAACCATTGACTGATAAAAATTTCAAATTGCGACAATTAAATATCCTGGACAGGTTTAGGTCTCATTTATATGGTCTTGGGTACCCGGGAGAACTCTTCTCCATATAAATGGGGCCTAAGGGACACCACTTTTATTTGACATCTTTGGTGGATATATCGCCAATATTAATAAGGTTATGCACTAGTCATTTGTAACCCTGACCCCCAAACCCCTGTGGATGATGGGGATTTTACAGAGCAATAGTGGGGAAAATATGTTGTCTTTACAGTAATTTCTTGCACCAGCCCCTAGGGAAATTATCAGAAATTTATGGCATCACCTACCCCCGGGTAGGGGTGGGGCTTCCTTGCGCATATTCGATGGTTTCACACGACTTGCAAGTGAAAGAAGCAAAACGTAGTAAAACAGGGAAACCTATTTTGCATCAGCTATTTTGCACTTATTAAGTGACTGGGTCCTCTAATGGCTCTTTGATTGGACTGTTCAATATCTCACTATAGGTTAAAACGTTTGAAGGTCTCGAGATTATTTAAGCATCCAAAATGTGTAGGAAAAAAACAGATAAGTTCATGTTACTACAACTACCTCATAGGGAGGAGTATCAAAGAGTATGTACATGTACAGTGTAACCTGCATTAAGCGGACACCCTCGGGACCCTCGCTAGTGTCCGCTTAATACAGGTTTCACTGTATTTGTGTTTTGACTCCTTTTTGTGTTTGATGATAGGAGAACGCTTCCCAATCTTGTGAAGGCAGGCTTTTTTGAGATTTTGGTCAACGCCAAGTTAGCCACTCGCACATTTTTCAGGGGCACCTCTCGGCTGGAAACTGGTACCCACTCCAGGCCTCGCTTTCGTTCTGGTGCTCAGACTCCCCCTGGCATCAGACGCACTATTTTAATCGGTGATTACTACTAGCATGTAGAGTGGTTTTTAATTGACTGTCGAAAGTAATTTCGCGATTGCTTTAGTTTTTTTGCGATTGGCTAAAAAATCTTGTACCAATTTATCAACCAATCAAAACCAAAACCAATCGTGACTTCCTCACACTTTTTTTCCCGCACTTGGTGGCGGCTACCCATATTTGCTATGAGTTCTGATTGGTTCACTGGATTGTCCGTGTCTGTTGTGGTTGGCGAGAGTAATTCCATGACTTTGGTTTTGGTTTTATGACACTCAACTAAAAATGTCTACCATAAAGATGTGTCAATTGCTAATAAACTTGCATAACTGTTGCTTGACAGTGTAGGGGCCAGGGACAATTACCTATAGATGTCATAGATCTGTCCTTAGTGCCTGGGGGAAGTCCTTTGAATTAGAAACATGCACATATAAATTTCCCCACTATTCCCCGGGGGGTTTAGGAGTCGGGGTTACAATTGACTAGTGCATTTGTGTCACTAAAATCTATCTTAGCTTAGAAAGCTCTTTTCCCCATTCCCCCTAAACAATGTTGAGGTCCATAAATTGCGCTAAATGTTCAATGCATGTCTGCCTCCTGGAACTCAAGATAGCTCAGGGGGAGAAGGGAATATAAGTAAAATTTATGTCATTGTCTAAAAAGTGCCAAATGTCCCAAACAAACGAGTCAATGACTTCTCCGGATAAAAGATCCATTGGCGATGGAATATTTACATACTATACGGTAATCAAACATTATTCATCAAGCAAAATGTGGCCATATTTAGTTCAAACATATTCATCAAACATTTTACGTGACGACTAATGTTTGATCATTAAGTATCAAGCGGGTTTTTTACATCCGACACCGTTGTTGGATACAGAAGTTTGATAATTTTGAATAGCCGGGTCCCGCAAGTATCTTGAGATGCATGGGACAGTTCGCCACTTTCGTGCGCATTTTATGCAATCTTTTATCTCGGGCATACCTGGAGCAATAAATATCCATTGGTTCACTTCTTTGTGCGTTTTCGCGTCATTCTGTTGATTTCTTGGCATATTTTTCAATGATTTTCGTGCTGTTTTGGTCGCTGTTTTGGTCGCTGTTTTGAGACAATTTGCGCGCGAAAACTTCTACTGTCTGTTTCTGTGGTCATCCGCTGATTAGCCCACGGCTCAAAACTTTATACCAGGGACCTAGTCCCCACGGGTCCAGGTATCAGCTCCAGGAGTATCGAATGAATGGTCCCTTAAAATTGTCAAGTGCCCGCAAAATGTGGCCTTTGTTCGATTTGCTCGCAAAATTTAGACGAGTGCTCGCTTGCTCATGCTCGCAAAAATTTCGCAATTGCTCGCATGCTCAGATTCTCGTTAAAATTTGCTCGATTGCTCGAAATTTCGTAAATCGTGCGCTTTGTAGGTGCTTTGTATGTTTCTTGGTGCAGAAATAAATGTTTTGTCAAATGCCATCAAATATACAATTCAATCTTAAGATTTACAGAGAGCAATAGATCACAGGGGTAGTGTGTGGGATTGAAAGGATTGATTGGAATAACGTGGGAGAGGGAGCCTCAGAAATGAAATTCGTCATTATTTTTTTTTTGTATTTTATTTTTTTTATTCATAATACAGATATATAATTATTAACCTACAAGTGTACTACCCACCCCAGTGACGTCCCATACAAGTTGAATTCCCACCCACGTTTAACCTGTCCTTACCGACCTTACCAAGTACTATACCCGTCCTCCTCACACCACTCACCATTGTAACGCCCTTACATATATCATATGCACCCCCTGCTGCCCTTAGTATTTATATACATATATCCCAATCCCCGTTCAAGCCCACCTTTGTAAACTAATCCCCACCTCCACGTACACCTTACATGTAATAAACACAGACACACATTGAACAAAAGACACACTTAGGACACTTAGCGCTAAGATAAATAACCAAGAAGAATCTGAATTAATTATGATGACTAATAGCAAAAGTTAAACTATAGAAGATGCATGTTTCAAACTGTTATCTGTTATTACTCGAAGCCACACTTGCCCCATTTCGAAGCATGGACTCGCCTGTTCCCTTTTGATTTAAAAATATGGCCCTCCAATAAATAGACTGATTTGATTCTTACCAAAAGAATTCGGAAGGACGGTTTTGAGTTGTTGATCCTACAGTAATATATATATTGCTTTCCGACAGGTAATAGGCTCCTGTTTTCGATAAGTATAAGACGATTTACCAACTCGAAATCGTCCTTCCTTCGCCAGTCACCAAATATTATATCTACATTGGAGAACGTTTCAACTTTAATATTTTGGTTGTTGCACCAGGGTATAAGATCCTCCCACATTGTTGCAGTGAATTGGCAAGTCACCAAATTAAGATGCTCAAGGGATTTGTCCGTTGTTCCACAAAAAGAGCAAGCTGAAGAGTCTATTTTGCCTATTCTCTTTAAATATCCGGTATTCGTTGCTAAATACCTATTTAAAGTGCCGCTGTGATCAAATTTTTGATCTTCAGTTTTTTTACATTTTCGTGTACTATATTAGACTTTCTTACTCATCTTGCCAAATTTCAATCCATTACGAACATCAGAAAGAAAGAATAACAATCAGCATAGAAAATTGCACGAAGAACAAGTCCAAAGTTTTTGTTGCTTTTCGCGTGATTTTCAATACTTATTGTTATTATAATTTCAACCCGTGCGGTATATTTGAGTCTTTGACGTCACTTTTTCCCTATTCGCAACCAAGCCTTGGAACAAGGTTGATTAATTACAACTCCTGCCTTGTGTTTTTGCGATGTTGTTAATGGCGGCCGTAAATTCTCGGAAATAAATGTTAAAATAAAATGACTTCTGATGTTCGTAATGAATTGAAATTTGGCAAGATGAGTAAGAAAGTCTAATTGTACACGAAAATGTAAAAAAAAATGAAAATAAAAAATTTGATCACAGGGGCACTTTAAAATTTTGTATTGAAATTCACGCGATTTAGTACCAAAGCAGCGCAGAACACAGTGTGAAGCACGCAAGGCATTCCCGAAAAAAAGTTGGAATACTTATTCGTCATTAGAGCAGTTTTCAATTGAGTATCGAAAGTAATTACACAATTGCTTTGTTTTTGTATTGCTACGCTTTGTGATTGGCTAAAAAATCTCGCGCCACTTTCTCGACCAATTAGAAGTAAAACCAAAACCAATCGTGACTTGCTCGCACGCGTTTTCCCGCGCTTGGCGCCGCCGACATGGAATTGCTTCGAGCGCTAATTGGTTCATTGGATTGTTTACGACGGCTGTGATTGGTCAGAGTAATTACTTTGGTTTTGGTTTTACGACACTCAATTGAAAACTGCTCTATGATAGAGCAGTTTTCAGTTGAGTGTCGTAAAACCAAAACCAAAGTAATTACTCTGACCAATCACAACAGTCGTAAACAATCCAACGAACCAATCAGAGCTCAAAGCAAATACATGTAGCGGGCGCCAAGCGCGGGAAAACGCGTGCGAGCAAGTCACGATTGGTTTTGGTTTTACTTCTGATTGGTCGAGAAAGTGGCGCGAGATTTTTTAGCCAATCACAAAGCGTAGCAATGCAAAACCAAAGCAATTGTGTAATTACTTTCGATACTCAATTGAAAACTGCTCTAATACAAGCTAATACAGTATTAATCTATTGTTACTTTCCCTATGGGAAAGAATGTTCTTTCTAATGCAAAACATTTTCATTGTTCCTGCCATGCAACATGGCTGCCGTGCAAAACCTGTAGGCATTTGCTAAAAAGTTGGAATCAGACTTATTATTATAATAATATAAGCTAATACAGTATTGATATTTGTAGGCGTTTGCTTGTTAAGAGAATTTTTTGCCAAATTTATCAAAAAACGATAAATGAGCTATGAATGCTCCATTATTGAAGTAGCTTTAATGACTTTAAATTGTACCCTCAGAAACCCATAAGTGGGTTGAAACGTGTAACGCGCATTCGCAGCTTCCGAATATTCAATTTTTGCTTAGTATCATATTTGGAAACCCCTCGGTCCCTCGAGATTGGAATCAAGTTGTTCTAGCGAATTAATTGGTTAATATTTTTATCTTGATTTTCCAAATATGGCTGTAACAACTTCTTAGGAATTGAATAATCGGAAGCTTGTTTTGAAGCGTACAAGAGACAGTTGCACGTTTCAACCCACTTATGGGTTTCTGGTACCCTTTAATTAAAAAAAGGAGATATCCTTACCTCTGAGTTCTTCTAACCGTTTGAACATTGATGCCTGTCAGTAAGTACAGAAGTAGCTGGATGCATTTTCAGAGGTTTATATCAGGAAAAGCCATGACATGCACTTCGTTTATAGAGGTTTTGCACGGCAGCCATGTTGCATGGCAGGAACAATAGATTATTTTCCCTATGGGAAAGAATGTTCTTTCTAATGCAAAACATTTTCATTGTTCCTGCCATGCAACATGGCTACCGTGCAAAACCTCTATTCTCTTTCAAATACCATCGACGTGGCCCGTTTCTGCTTTACAAATTAATTTCAGTAGAACGACGTCAGTTCGTGGTCGGGTTCCTTTAATCATTGTTTGATGTCGTAAGGGCGGGCTGTTGTCAGCTGCTGTTTAACTCTATGCTTGAGGGGCTAAAATGAACCAGGAGCCCTGAGGGGGAGGGGGGGGGGGGGGGGGGGTCCGTGTCGCTTGTCTGAATTTTAAAATGTCTCATGTTGGTGTTGTTGGTGTTTTATCATGCTTCACGTCGCTGTCGGAAATTGAACAAACATAGTTTGTCGGAATTTTAGCATGCGACTCCAAGACATGCAAAAGTCATGCAACCTCGTTCCCAGGGTCCCAGGTCTCCCAGGGAGTTGTGGAGTTGCGTAAATGAAGTATAACGCGATGCTCAAGAGACCCTCAAGAGAACCTCAAGGGTCCTCAAGGACCTCAAATTGGTGAAAAATATGCCAAATCACCGTTCTTTGTCGCTAATTCTCGGCTTTGATGTCGCTGTCGAAATTATGCCGAGAAAGATTGTCTTTTGTCGCAATTTCATTTTACGTGCTGTCGCTACTTTTTGGGTCATGTCGCCTGTCGGAATTTACCCTGACAGGGCCTCTAGTCTCGACTGCCACGTGAAAGCATGACGTAATTTGGCACCAAACATGGCATAATTACTATAGGTAAAAACGGCAAACTGATCCTTACAGCAAGGAGAAGAGATTGAGACAGAAGTGAAATAAACAGCAGTTGAATTTTTTTGCCCGATATTTCGGTTTGCAAAACAAAACTTCTACGGGGGCTAAAAAACAAACATCGGGATGATGACGTAGCTGAAGAGAGAAAGGCCCTGGGAACGAGGTTGAGTTACTCTCAGGATCGCCATTTTAATTTTTCCCCGCGATTGAATGTCGTAAACACGCGAATATTCCTAAAAAACTACGCGAAATCTTCCAAATTCTATAATTACTCCTTCGCTTGAAGGTAATGGTACTTAATGGGATATGATCTATTTAGAATTTGTCAATTGATTGTTACCCCCTCTGTCACAAAATACGTCATTGTTTCCACTTGTCCTTGTTGAAGGAACCGAAATATCGGCAGTCGCGGTCTCGATCTCCGGTTATAAAAGAGTTAGAATGATGAGTGAAACGGCAAGCGAAGAACGTGATTTTGTTCATAATTGTTTGAGTGAAGTGGAAACACAAACAGTCTCAAGTCAAGAAAACCGACAAAGTGCTTATCAGAGATTATGCAATGTAAGGAGAAAAAGTCTGAAGAAGATCAGGAACATTCAAGCAGCAATACGCGAAAAACTACAACAGCTAGAACATGAACGTGGGCTGGTCGTATCATATGAAGACACACAGACTTTCAGTGAAGAGGCAACACAAACAGTCTCGAGTCAAAACAAGCAACAAAGAACTTATCAGAGATTATGCAATGCAAGGAAAAAAAGTCTAAAGAAGATCAACAAAATTCAAGCAGCAATATGTAAAAAACAACAAACGCTGGAACATGAACGTAAGCAGGTCGTATTATTTGGAGAACATCTATCACAGATGGAACAAGCGCGCCGCTCGGAGGATTGGCGGATCTCTCAGGCTTTGCATCTGCGGGTATGACGTCCGAGCAATTTTTTAACTGCAACTAACTACCGCAATATGTATCTGACTGACATAAGTATAGGAGAATGTTTGTTTGCAGTTATTGACTCATTAGCATATGCGCCTCATTCTCTTACCTGGCAACAAAACAATTCAATTCTGAATATTGAAAGAGTATAGCATAACTAGCTTTCTCTGGAAATGTGAGCCTGACAAATTAGATACTCTTTGTGCAATGCTGTTTTAAAAACTCAAAATTTTACAAAGAAAGTTTGGCTCATCTTCGATCTTGCCACCCAACAATTTTAAAGTTTTTGATGGCTTATAACAATTTCAAAACATGCTTGAGGGGTCGTGTACTAGACTATAATAAAACAAGAAAAATATAATACCTTAATATTTAATAACTAAGATTAAAAATATAAGATGATTTGAAGAGGTAATAAATGCTAAAACATACAAGAATTTCAAAAATTTGAATATAAAATGTAAAATCAGACATCTTCTTAGGCACAGACTGAACAGATAAACTGTTAAAATGAAGTTCCCGAAATGAGGGATCTAATTTCAATTTTCTTGAAAATTGTTTAAAATTACAAGAGTCATTAAATTAATCTGAAACAAAGTTCCACAGTACAATGCCTCTATATCGTATAGAGTTTTTATTAAATGACACGCAAAGAGCTAAAAATTGCACAGATTACTAAGTTTAACAAGCTCTTTCATCTTTTTAAAATGTAAACAAAGACGTCAGCAAAGATTCGGGGTACACCAGTCCGGGGTCTCTGCACAGTCCAATCATTTTTTTCCCTCCAACGAAGACCCCCACGGAACTACCAAAGGGAGGTACGTGGGGTTGGGGGGGGGATGCTTGGACGACGGGGTGGCCACGGACCGGTGTGCACTTTTTGAATAACTTTTTATTTTGAGCTTTTTATACCAAAAATTCCAAAAGGTCTCATTTTGTTGTTAGTTTTAGTTGTTGTTAGTTTTCTTTTTTGTGTGTGTGAAGCAAGCTGAGTGCCCTACAAAAGTTGCATGCAGCAATCATTACCAAAAATCACTAAGCTAAGCATTAAGTTTAGAGAGAAGGCAAGCAAAGGGCTAAGCCAAAAGCTAACAACAACAACAACAACAACAAAACACTTTATTAAATAAGCACTAAGAGCACACTCGTATTCACATATTATTTGTTTATTTTTGAATGGCATACATACAACATATTTAGCATGAGCATGAGCGTCTATCTCTGAGATCACAAACACAGATAAAGGGAATCCCTGAAATGTCCGACTGTTTTTAGATACAGTTTCTTCAGCACTCACGACAAACAATTTTCATTATTTTTACCAAAAACCAAGATACTGCCTAAATATGTTACAAAATGGTGTCATGTAATTTGAATTATCTTTGTTGTTTGCAGTCATCTCCAGACAGACTACACACACACCAGAGCACACCACTGCATAACAACATGGCGGTAACTAACACTCCAAACAAAACTCAGCAACAACCATCTGTCAAGGTTGTCAAAGTGTCTTCTTCTCTTCCACTGTCAAACCAGGCTCAAACTGCAGGAACAAAACCACCGGTGCACATAGTGCCGAGTCCACAGGGAAACATTGAACAGCAGAGCAGTGGATCTTCAGACATAACAACACCAGAGGTAGTATCTGTACAGTCCTTACAAACACCAGGCAATATAAGAATTGAAACCCCACCCCAAAGCCATGAAGTCACAAACCTATTGTTGTCGTCAGGTCATAAAATCCATCTACCAACTCCAATTTCACAACATGTAACATCTGTGTCTAACAACCCTCATTCATACCAACTAAGAGGCAAAGGTCCAGTACAACTGTCACAGCAGCCACAAGTTAGAACTACTACGAGTCTACCTACAACACCTGTCGCACAAAATCAGCTCCCTCAGCAAATTAGCACACCATTAATATCAACTGCAATGCAAGCCAATTACAAACTGTTAGAGTCTTTAAAAAGGGTCAACAGGCAAGCGACCAATGCCTCACTAGTTTTACCAGTGTCTGCTGTGATCCCAGAGGCTACTGACGCCACAAAAATGTCACCCACTGAAATCAGGAATCAAGTGACTGTCAGTGATAGATCTCAGTACATTGCTCCGTCACCGCAGACTTCAGTGTTGGCTGTAGCTGTGTCTGCTTCCACTGCTTCTCTGACTCAGCAGCTTGTTCAGACTTCTACCATCAAGTCTACTGTGCCGGTTCCGGTGCAACCAATTGCCATGCCCCCACAAGTATTTGAGGTAATAAAACTAATGATCATCAGCCGAGATTTAATGTCTAGGGGCCGGATTCACGAAACCCTCCCAAGTTAAGACATATCCTAAGTATTGTTTCTTAACAATAGTCTATTGTCATTCCAACAATAAGCTATTGCTAAGAAACCATACTTAGGATATGTCTTAACTTAGGAGGGCTTCGTAAATCCGGCCCCTGTCCTCTTAGCCTGCATTGCAGGCATTTAATGATGGGGCGAAATTTCGAGGACCTGATGGGGTGAAATTTCGAGGACGCGTGTGCAAGGGGAACACACGGAGGGGAGAAAACGCCTGCAGCGGAGACCCTAGTTTTCCGTCTTTTACGCTCTCTGAGAGAGCGTTAAAGTCCCATTGGCTTAGAGTGCCCCTTGGGAATTTATCTGTCACCTTCATGCATAATCTGTCTGTCAATGGAAATTCGAGTCTTAAACAAAAAGCACGTGCAGTATGTTATCAGATAACAGATGACATGTCCAAAGAATTATTTGAATTGTGCTTGCACAAAGTTTTGACAGAGTTGAGTTTAAAGGGATTGTTTGTATACTTTGAAGCCAGAACAACAAAAAGCATTGAAATTACACAAATTGCAGCCAATCACTGTTTATCTTGCAACAAAAGTTAGCCAAAGAAGACCTGACATATGCCAAAAGAGCTAGCATAATGAAGGCATAGAGAATTCTATAAATGGCTATGCACAGCATGTAAACTGCCCTTCTGTCATTAAAGAGATTTATATCCCAAAGATCAAAGAGTCATACAATACATATTGAGCACTTGTCACATCTCTATTTTGTTGATCTAAAAGGAGCAAATATCTCGTAGACCTTCTTGGGAAAGCTATTCTAAAGGCTTCTTTATACATTTTGCGACAAGTGGGGGTGGTGTTTAGCCTGTCACTTTTATAATACTCATTTCAATTTGCGGTTTCATGTTGTGAAACAATCTGGTTTCAATCTATTTTTTTGACAGTTGATACAGCGCTGTCACATAAATAAATTGGGGGCATAAATGGAAAAATAGGGCCTCTGTTGCAGGCGTTTCCTCTCCCTTTCTCCCCTCGCGCGTGCGCGTCCTAGAAGATTTGCCCTATAAATAAACCGGCGCCTGCAATGCAAGCTACTGTTTTCTTTGCATCATCTTTATTCTTAAATCAAGGATCTTGCATGCATGAAAGTTATAAATTCTCAACATTGATTTGACATGCTAACTCAAGTCAACACAAGTCAATTGAATGTAAATGTCTTAAATTTGTCTTGTGCTCTGTTATTTGTCTGTTTCACCTAAGCTTTAATTTACAATCAAACTCTATTAATTAATGCAAGTGCAATACACCATAAACTGAACATGTAATCTTATTTATTACGTTTTCAGATAAGATAATGACTGCATGAATTTTTTGGTCTAACACAGTACCTATAATAACAATAAGGTGCTTGTACAAATGAGGCCACATAATCTCATAATACCTACAGCACATCAATGACCCAAGTATTAAGTAATTTTACACATACTCAAGTAAAAATGTAAGCTTTTCCGATATTTTATGATATCAGCAAAGCAAAAAAAAAAGCAAACGTAACTGCAGATTTTCTTGCATTTCCTTCAGTGTACTTTTTTACACATAGGTTGTTTTTTTGACAGATGAAATTAAAAAAACATTTATTTTTACTCCAGGTGCGGATTATACAGGAGCCAAAACCCAATGTGCTTGTCACCCCCTTACAACAAACAGTGCCAAATATTCAGATATCCCAGGTGAATTCTGGGACATCAGCAGTGGCAGCATCAACAGGTGTTTCGGTTACAGTGGAAACTGAGAAAGTTGACATGTGAGTAAACCCCCAATGACCAACAGCAAATTTCTCCTTACAAAATCACTGCTTTGTAAAGGAGGCAGGTGACGAGAATTAAGAAAGTAAACCTGTAAAATTGTGCCGCCATTCCACTAAATGACGAGTGAACTGGCCTGCTGTTTTAGTTTGAATTATGTGAAAGAAAAAAAAACGTATCACTCTTGATGGCTTCTGTGGATTTATTATTCGACAGGCGGACTGTGACGTCATTTTACCTTATAAGGGAAAGAGAACACGCAGAATATCCGAGTGTATTACACAGTAGATTGCCGTATTACACCTTAGAATTCCGGTTTCAAGGCACAAACTATTATAAATAGAAGAATTTCAGTCGAATAATAAATCCCTTATTCGATGGCTTAACAGATAATATGTGCGGTCATTTTACTTAATGCTCGCATTCTTTGGGTCTTTCTGCATGTACCGGTATCCATGAACCACTCATTGTCTTCTATTGTTTGTGAGGTATTGTATTTTTGGTCTTGTTTTGCATTTGTATTGTTGTCGTTCTTTGTTCCTTTTGTTTTACGTAATATGTGCTCCGGTACATGCAGAATCTACCCATTCTTTGTCGCCCCTGCCCCCCTCGTAAACCGCATTTAGTTTTATGTATTTTAGACATTCATTTAGAGGACCCTCCTGAAAACCACCTTTAGGTGATTGGAGGCCTCCTCTTAAAATATTATTTTTATTATTATTGTCATTATCCGCGGTATTATGTGTTCAACCATCGAATGAGGGGTATATATTCCAATAACCTTTGCTATAGGGCGTCATTCCATCCTTTTTAACATAGTAATACGAGATGGACTGAAGGAGTTAAGATGAAGTAATGCGGGCAACAAAATAATTCAATGTGTCGCGCAACAATGATGCGTTGTAAGTTGCAGCCTGATGTTGCACGTATTACCACCTACGCGCGTAACAAATTTTCATGTTGCAAACCTACTTTCTGCAACATGAAAATTTGTTGCGCGCGTAACAATCTCAACTTGTTAGGCAACCGCAACATTTTTGAGCGACAAGTTGCACGGAAATGTCGCCCGTACTACTTGGCCTTTATAGCAGTTGGAGACAAATTCAATTGATTGGTCGGTCAATGGGCTGTTAACATTAAACCCACGATATGTAATAGTCACCTGCCTTACCTGTAGGGACGGCATTGGAGGGAGGGAAGGGTGGGGGTTGAACGCAAGGGATGGGGGGTCGGTGAAGCAAAAGGCCTAGGGGAGGGGAGGGTCCGAACGTTTTTTCCAGGCTTCGGCTAGCCTGCGTAGCTGGCGATTTTTTTGTTGGCGCGCGCGATAATTCGCGAGCGGCGAAGCCGCGAGTTTCGAGTTTCGAGCGGCGAAGCCGTGAGAAACCGCCTGCTCGGTTTCGTGGGCTTTTTGAGTAGCCGCCCCCTTTTGACCTTTTTGACATCTTTTGGTGGATACAATTACCCAACCAATCACAGGGCGCATCGTAATACGAAACTTCATGTAAATTACGATCGCGCGAAAAATCGTGGCTTACGCTGGCGGGCACTCCATAAGTTCCTTTGATGGCGAACGGCGTTACCCCGAAAAAAACTCTCAAGGGAGGGAGAATCCGAAAAGCGCGAATGATAACTGTAGATTGTGCTGTTTCCCTTTGTAAATTAAATACGGTGAATTTCAGAAACGCTGTGGCTAAATGCCCCGGCAGTCAGAAATTTTCACAAAATTTTCACTGAAATGCTCTTTCAAACCTTTTGAGAGTATTCGATGTTCGTTTAGAAATGTCAAGCGATTCCCAAAATTATTTTGATTTTCCAGTTGACAAAATATCCAAGCTTGGGCATACTATAAGATCGCTATGTTCTCGACACTTAAAATATTTCTGCCGAGACTCGCAGTCAGAAATTTTCACAGAATATTTACTGAACGTCTCACTCAAACCTGTTAAGAGTATTCAAAGTTCGTTTAGAAATGTCAAGCGATTCTTTCTTAACTTTCTTTCTTAGCTTGGGCATACTATAAGATCGCTATGTTCCCGACACTTAAAAAATTTCTGCAGACTGCCGGGCACGGTCTCAAATAGACTAAATGCCCGGCAGTGACAAATTTTCATAGAATATTTCGTCAACTAGAAAAGCAAAATAATTTTTGGAAGCGCTTGACATTTCTAAACGAACATCGAATACTCTCAAGAGGTTTGAAAGAGCCTTTCAGTGAAAATTCTATGAAAATTTCTCACTGCCGGGCATTTAGTCTATTTGAGACCGTGCCCGGCAGCCTGTGCAGAAATTTTCTAAGTGTCGAAAACATAGCGATCTTATAGTATGCCCAAGCTTGGATATTTCGTCAACCGGAAAAGCAAAATAATTTTTGGAATCGCTTGACATTTCTAAACGAACATCGAATACTCTCAAAAGGTTTGAAAGAGCCTTTCAGTGAAAATTTTGTGAAATTTTTTGACTGCCTGGCATTTAGTCTATTTGAGACGCCACAGCGTTCTTCCATGGCAAGCACAAACATTGTGAAGATTAAACTCTTTCCAAAACCTGTAGGCAAAATGGCCATGACGTCTCTTCCATAAAGTATTTTTTTACGGCTATTTCCTGCTCTTTCTTAATAAGAACGATTTCTTCTCGTCGAATATTGAGAGATGCTAAAGCTTTGAACAACGCTTCGTCTTGGTTTTCGCGTGGCAACTCTAGTCTCCCTTGGGAGATCGAATAACCATTTGATTGACGTGTTTACGTTTTAGATTGACGTGTTTACGTTTTAGTGTTTACGTGTTTACGTTTTAGCTTAAAATCTTCGTCTTGCCATCCTGATTAAGAATTCCGCTGTTGCCCACTCCAAATGTTATGATATCTGTCATTAAATGGGTTTTTTGTCTAGGCCCTCGCTCCTACAGCATGAAAACGAGGCTGAACTGTAACATTTATATAAACCCTATTCACACTTTCCTTTAATATAGTTTTCAACTTACTGACGTTTCTCATTTTGATTTACACATCCAACAATAAAAACACAAAAATGCAATAGGTGATCAGCTATGATGGGTCACGTGATGTAATGAAATCATTCTATTTTCAGTCATTCTATAACGTTTTAATCTATGTAACATTTCCCATGAGTTAGGATTTTTCATGTAAAAAGACTGAACTTTCTTCTACTTGGCCGCACGGTTTAAGCCAGAAATACAAGCTTATAAACCATAAGCAAATTATCTTATATTACACAAGACCACCATGTGACTTCCACCTTATCAAAGTTATAGGTCATGCATCATTCGCCTCTGCTGCAGTGTTCCTGTCGTTTCTGCACCTGTCGCCACATTTACATGCCTTGGAACAGCAAAGAGATAGTTGAACGCAAGTGCAGCGTCGGTTTACACAGCATCCGCCCTCTCGGGAGCACCCACAGTATGCTAACTGTAAACACGCGGTTGACACTTCTTCTCGCGTCATTAACTTTGGCTTCAGAAGGCCTTCACTGTAATACCATCCGCTCTCTTCAGGCTTTGGGAGAGAAGGACATGGTTCCAGCGCTTTATTCCATACCATGGTCTGATAGTTTGCCCGCTTTATGTGGAGAATCAGTGCATCTTGAGTCGGAGGTAGGGCGTCAAGATCTTTCTTGGATTTGCGAAACGCTGCTGCTCTTTCTTTGTTGATTTCCACCTCTTGTGTTCCCGGATTGTAGAGTTTGCATACAAAGGCTTCAGCTTTGGCAAGAACGTCAGCACTGATTTGGCTTTCTTCTCCAAGGTGTTCCAAGAGGTCAGGTGCATCTTCGAAGACTTTCCATGCCGATGCCTTGCCCACACCATAGAACTGGCTTGTCGTATCACAGCCAGTAATGGCATGAAATGCCAGAAGCGACTTCCTCTTCTCCTCGGAGAGCGGGATTCTGTGAACTGGTATGTAACGCCTTTGTCTTGATGTACCCGCAAACATCCATATCTCTTGACAAAGCTGCTCTCGGTGTGCCAAAAGGAGGACAAGAACGTCCGTATCACGACACAAAATGTTGACTTGCTTGTACCCTCTTGCTGCTGCGTCTCGGGCATGCAGTACTATTCTAGTATCTGCCTCCTCATGATCTGATGCGAGCTCTCTTATATCTTGTCGTGATGTGTCAGATGACCACACCTTCAGTGTATCCTTGAAGCCTCCATTGATCACCAGCTCTCGCCCAGGAGGCGCGCTGTAACTCTCCGAGATTTCAGTCGAGAGGAAATGAGCTAGGCTAGCCTTGTTATCTTCTAGAATGATGAACCTTTCCCAGTTTCCAATTCTCTGATCTCTGTTATCCACATTGCGCCTAATCCCTGTGCTCTTTTTCTCCTTGCGCTTGTCTCTGGTTCCTCCTTTTATCGAGTTCTTGACATATCTGTCAAATAGCACGTCAACCCTTGTACAACTGTCCGAAAAATGGGAAGTGACATGACGAAGAAATCGGTCAGTCCACTCCCCAAAGGTTTTTGCTCCTGAAGAGTTGGCGAGGGACTGAACAGCTGCCATTCCATCAATAATAGTGCATGTTTGACTCCTGCTGATAGGCATTTGGCTCTTACAGACATTTCCTTGTAAAATGGTACCAAGATCCGACTTCCCTGCTTCTCGTAGACTTCCGTCTAGGGTAGCAAGTGACTTTGGGACTGGAGCAAGCTCGCTTTGAAGCAACGTATTCACATCTACATCACGACCGGATTCCAAGGCTACTATCACCCTTCTCAAGAGATCTCTGTCTGCTTTCATGGCGATGGTCTTGCTCTTATCAACTGACACTGGTACAGTGTAAAGTGTCTCAAAGGTTTTCACCTTCTGTTGCTTTAGAGTGTCATGGAACTTTATTTCTTTCTTGATTAGCCTGGTTTCAACGAACTCTTTGATGACTTTCTTACCAATTTCCTCAACGCCAAGTAGATCTTGTTTAATGGCGTTACTTGCCACATCTCCAGTGGTAACTACAACTAAGTCAGACGTACATCGGAAGACCTCGTATTTTGTAAACTGCGCCTCCAGCTTAGCTACATCCTCTGCATCTTGTCGCATTCTGGCTTTTCCCAGATCTTTGGCGCTAGTGCATCCTCTTTCTAAGACGTTAAACATCTCTTTGGTGTCTTCTGACAGCTTGGCGCGCTCATTGTAGGTAAGACACCAGCGATCTCGAGCCGAGTCTGTCCTTGTTATTCCAACAAGGCCTCCAGCTACCTTTCCAGATTTGTTTACATGCTCTAGTGCTTGGTCGTCGGGAATTTGATTGAAGGTGCTGGCTGTCTCCTTTGTGACAAAGTCGCCACTCTCAAATGCCTGCTGGACCTCAGGAGCAGTCTGCGGAAGCATCTTCATGTCTGCAAGAAATATGACGCCCCATCTTGTGTAATTCGAGTGGTCGAAAGCCGCAAAATAGGGTAGCATTTCGGAGAACGAAGAGAGATACAGATCCCACTTCCCTTCCCGGATCGCACGCGTAAACCTCAGTAAGATGGTGACCAGTTTCATGTATTGTCTCCAGTAACAGAACGAGGGGTTGTCATGATGTGCGGCATCAAAAGCTTTGATGATATGTGCAGCTTGTCCAACTTCATCAACAAGCTCACTGCTAGTCAGGGCATCTACTAATGAATCATCGTCGTTCCCAGTCGTAAACTTAGTGGCCAATGTTTCCGACAGATTCACGAGAGTGTTGCATTCATTGTCATCCCTGTCTTTCGCCCACTTCGTTAACGTAGGCCACAATACCCTCCACAGTGCTTCATAACTTAGCTTGTGTGCACGTATTACTCGATTCCACAACTTTCCTTTAAGGATGTTGTCAGCTGTTGTCTCACCAAAGACCTCACTCTCTACCCACATCTCCGCCATTCCCGATGACTGTAAGTACTT
This sequence comes from Dendrophyllia cribrosa, assembly GCA_024195265.1. NCBI lineage: Eukaryota > Metazoa > Cnidaria > Anthozoa > Scleractinia > Dendrophylliidae > Dendrophyllia > Dendrophyllia cribrosa. Next base: position 20,014,173 of record JAJLRJ010000010.1, read on the forward strand.
CCCGATGACTTTTGAAAAAGTCATCTGCGTATGAAAACCTCCAAGCACAATGATGACATCCTTGAGCACTTCTGTCTTTCCCCATTGCAACATCTTTGCCTTGTTGTATAGGCCCTCGTCCATGGTAATAACAGTGAACTTGCCATTTCTGAGGTGCGTCATTGCCTTGCACCTTAAGATCACCGTCCAAAGAGTCTCGAATTCATGTGCTGGAGCATTCACAATGGGAAGTGGACCCACCACTGTGACTTGTGGTTTTACAGTCGACAAAAGCTGGTTGAAACCAGTCCACCCTGGTATTGACTGGAATTCAGGTTTTTGTTCATGCAAACGACCAAGGATCCAAGCTAGGTCCTTCTTGTAAGACTCATCAATTAGACTGTTGTCAGGTGTGTACCACTCGGAAACTACTGTCTTCTGTAGTTCAGGTTCTGGTTTCTTGTTGTCCAACGACAAATCGATTAGCTCATGAAGTTCCGATGGCACTTGTACATCCAGTCGCCTTTCTGACTTAGGAGACAGTTCGATATCCATTGCTGGTTCTCCTTTCTCTTTGCGACGAAAGGCGGCAACCTGCGTCGCATGGAATGTGCCCATGCCATTGAGTGTTTCTTCGTTTATGTCTATGTTATCTACAGCAAAACGAGTGTAGCCTGCAGGATTTGTGGTTCCAGTGAAGTTACGAGGAACAAACACGTTACCGCTTTCCCTGTATCTTTCAAGGACATCATTTGCGATGGTATTGTCCATTCTAAGGACAGTGTCGTAATTAACTGAATGGCCGGCAGCGTGCAAAAGCTGTACCAGTTGTTTTGATCTAGTTGCCTGGTGAACAGTAAGGCCTATTCCAATATGCTTAGGAGTTAACTTATGCCCTCTAGAAGAAAGAAATATTATATCTTGGCATATGCTCAGAATACGGGTTTTCACGTCATCGTGCGATTCTTGAAACTCCTCTTGATAGCCAGTGCACAACAGTGATATCAACATGAAGAGACTCTCTGGAACAATTTCCTCTGCACTTGCCTTGCTGATTTTTCCAATACAATCATGGTTCGGCGAGACCTTGATGTCATGATGCACTTTAACTGCCACGCGGTACAGCCAACTCAATAACTCTGCATCCAGATCAACATCCTCTGTGGCATCGCCATTAAGATCGTCATCGTCTGATTCATTTATCGGAATTGTTAGCAGAGAACGCGGAGCAGCTTCCCCTAGATTTGCATAGACGATTAAGTGGGGCTCAGAGGGGTTTAACGGCGGGATAAACGCGATATCTTCACCAAGAAAAGCCTGAATCCTTTCTTTAAATCTGTTGCTCCTGTAATCCCCCGGAGAGAGTTGATACTTTTCTTCAAGTTGGTGAGAAAAGTATGTCCAAACAGCTTTGAGGGACAAAATATGGCCTTGAGAAAGCCTTTCCCTAAGCAAAGTCATTACCTCCTCGAAACATCTATTGGCATCATCAGTTTCACTACACTGTTCGTTTCTTTCCGTGTTTCTTAGGAAGCGCGTGTAGCACTTGAGATGATATTTTCCTTCGGCAGCTATTAAATCACTTACTCCGGCTAGCCTACAGCTCAACTCTCTATCACTTGCTACATTCAAAAGAATTTTTTGTGATGTTTGAAAAGTCTGAACTTGGTTTAAGGCGACTTTTTTCACGTCAGTCTGGCAAAAGATACATTTACTCCAGTCGATTCTTCGAACTGATGATCGCCTAGAAGTCTCATTAGCCGGCGCGTCCTTTCCGTCTGGTTCACTTTCAGACTCTTGTTTCTTGAGAACACGCTTGATGTGCCCTTCGCTGGTGAAATCACTGTAGCAGTACCTGTGCCACACAACATCTTGGTTCTCTTCCTTTGTCTTTAAATTATCTGCTATACTCGAGTAATTCTTTTGCTTATCACCACCACACTTTTCTCTGATCTCAGCACAATGTAAAATCCTGGATACACCTGCAGCACTTCCTTTTGATAACGGAAACTTTTTCTTCGGCAATTTGTTTTCTTGGCAGATAATACATTTGCTCCAGTCGACTTCATCTGTCAGATCGACTGGATTATTGTCTAGAGGAAGCCTGGCAGAGGACTCCAATTCCATTTCTCTACAATAGAGACACGACAATTACGATATCATATTTAACAACCAAGCTTGCTATACACTTAACGATAAACCTGAAGGCACTTTTCTCTGTTTGAACTTCTCCGATTCATCAGTTCATTTGTAAACATATAGCTATAGAATGGTAAATGTGTAATTTTGGGGTTCTACGGGAAATATAATTTTACCCATTCTCTAGCTTGTGTAACTAACTGGTTTTCAATATGACGACTCGTGTATTTGCGGAACTTTTACCGCGACCCATGCTAATTGAACAACTTGAATTTACTTCACAGACTTTACTTGACAGTGTAGCAATTCCAGACAGTAAATGCAAGACATTAAAAATGTTATGTTTCCAAGCTACAGTTTTCAAGATTCGGGGAACAAAATAGATCACCGAATTTAGTGCAGCCACAACAATACCATGGAGGCATAGCATTACACTGCATAAACAAGTACATCTTCAAATATTTGTTTTCAAGTGGAATAAAAAAGTAAATGTACTTGTCGTATTGTGATGATTCTTTGTTTAATTGTAGTTTTTAAGTACTTACCTCCTCACAGAATGTAAACTTGAAACGCTAAATGGCTTTCCTTTTCTCTGAATTTTTATCTGCCTTTCAGTAACTTATACTTTTTCCTTGAAATCTTAGACTGGTCTATCAATTGATACAAAAACTCAGAAGGACAAAATTAAATTCTTCTCTCTTCGAGCTGCAAGTAATTCTAAAACAAAATGGCCGCCGAAATCTGCCTCGATATCGTTCAGCCTCGTTTTTGTGCAAATCTCGTTCCCATGCATTAGTTATGCATTTGAAGGTAGGAATTTGCCATATTGTAAAATAGAAACTGTAAAAGGCGAATGTATGAATTCAGTCTTTTTTAAATTGAGAAAAATCATTAAAAGAATCTATTTTCAAAATAAAACTTTTTGAAGCACATATTTAATACCCCATGAAACATAGTTTTTTATTTCTTATAGAAAATAATTCCTGAAGAGCTTACTGAAACAATTAATCAATCACGCTATTCACACAGCTAAGGCTAATTCAGTATCTATTCAATGGTTGTTATCTAGTCACGTGACCCATCATAGCTGATCACCTATTGCATTTTTGTGTTTTTATTGTTGGATGTGTAAATCAAAATGAGAAACGTCAGTAAGTTGAAAACTATATCAAAGGAAAGTGTGAATAGAGCGTCTTTTATGCTTTAAAATCGATTTTATTGGAAAGTCACGTGACTCTTCATAACTGATCACGTGACGCATTTTATCTCCCATACTACTGTCTATCGAGCTCTAAACGTCAAGTAGCAAAGATTCAGCTATTTCCCCATCGTATTGTGCACTTTTTATTGGGTTAATATAAATGTTACAGTTCAGCCTCGTTTTCATGCTGCAGGAGCGAGGTCCTAGGCAAAAAACCCGCTTAATGACAGATATAACATTTGGAGTGGGCAACAGCGGAATTCTTAATCAGGATGGCAAGATGAAGATTTTAAGCCATGTTGCCTGCTTCTACTTAAAATGTTTAGCGAAAATGAAAAATGAGCGCCCTGCGTGACAGTGCTTCCTGACTAGAAACCGGGCAGGCGGTTTCTCACGGCTTCGCCGCTCGAAACTCGAAACTCGCGGCTTCGCCGCTCGCGAATTATCGCGCGCGCCAACAAAAAACCGCCGGCTACGCAGGCTAGGCTTCGGCCATTCCCTTCCATCCGTTCTTTTTATCCGCCAAACTATTTTACATCTCCTCAAAAACCAACATTTCTTAAGTCCAGATTGTTCTGGGTGTTTAGGACCAGTATGAAAATGTAGTAGTGTCATGATTTTTTTAATATTTTATTTAGAGTTGAGATTATTGGCGCTGCCTCTGTCCTTTAAAAACACATTACTATTCTGTGCCTTGTTTCCAGGCCCCAAGTAAATGGAGTCAAGAGGGGACACGATGATGACGTCATTGAAGAGCCGCCCAAACAAAAATCACGGATGGAGAAGGAAATTATGATGATCGACGACCCGTCCCCTCCCCCAGAGGAAATGACACTCGAACCGGAAATAAGCCATGGTCTTGCTTTAGATGGCGTCGACAACGATTTAATAATTAAACTAGGAAAACTAAATCGAGAAGAGCAGTGGATCAAACTTGCGAATTCTGCTCAGCAGTTAAGAGATTTACGCGATAATGTATGCAAACTTTTACGAGTTCTTGTACCAGATATCAATCTGGGAGACAAATCAGAAATTCTTGATGATACCACTGTGGACAATCTTTTGAAACAGGTTTTAGAGGCGAATAGACAGCCGCACGGCGGAATCAACTCATGATGTGATCCAGGGTTTAACATTAATTGTATTTTACTGCTTTTTGATACTATCGTTATTTTTAGAGATCGTTTTACACGTCTTTTGTTGGATCAAATGCGCATCATAGGAAGTGAATAATCCCACGTTAACGTTTGCAAGGTCAGCGGGGTTGCTATGCAACGACGTTGAAAGGAAAAGCATAATGTTGCGTTCCTTACCAAAGTAAGATTTGTTCGCACTGATAGTCAAGTCATCTTTAAGTCATCTTTATTTAAGGTAACTTGCATGCCCAAACGATGTAAAAAGGCTATTCCATTCCGATAGCTTTGGTAGATAACAGTCGTTGAACTGACTCTTTTCAAAAGGGTTTGAATAGTAGGTCGCATACATAACTGTACAAAAAGAATAATAAAAAACGGTCGTTGAGGTAGCATGTGTCAGTATAAATTCCCCCCCCCCCCCCCCCCCCCCCCACTTCCCTGTATTTCCCAAACCACCGTCTAGGCTCTGCGAAGGAAAAAGCTTGTGAAGGCTTTTAGACCGTGGACGGGTGTGACCATTCTACAGACTCATCACTCAAGTGAGAGTAGGTTAGCGATGACAAAATGCCCGGTACAAGGCCATAATCTTAAGTGCTTCAAGAGAGAACTACTGAACTGTGTGTTTAAGGGAATACGGGGGGGGGGGGGGGGGGGGGGGGGGAAGAGTTGTAGTAAGAGAGATCCTCGATCCGGTAGAGAATTATGGTAAAATAACACAGGGCACAGAGGAGTCAAATTCGACTGCAATTTCTCCTATTTTCACCGCGGGTATCGATTCCATTTTGTCACAGGAAAACTGTGAAGTCAACGTGACCGAACAGCATCAGGCGATCCTGGTGTTACGTGTCTGGTGTGAAATTTTATCCTCACGCCGAAAGCCGCATATAACAATGACTGTGGGCGTGTCCCCTGAACAGTTATTAACATAGTTTGTTCCAGGCGTTAAGATTGTGAGGTTGGGGAGCAGCTGAAAACTCGCAAACGAGCGGGGAAAACGCCTATCTCCGTCAGGACTAGCATTTTTTTTCTTTGCGCGCCACCCTTCTTTCGCTTCCCACTAACTGAACGTCAGCAACAGGCTGTTCCTAACAGTAAACGAAGAGCCTTTCACTCTTTCTTCTTGCCACTTCGTGCTTCGTCCGGAAAGTGGATCGTTTCTCCCCAGCCGACCAGGATTTCGGCATGACGATAAAATTTCACCAGACGCTTAACACGATCGCCTGATTCTTTGTTCGGTAAATCGATTCGCGCGGTGAAAATAGAAGAACAAGCTACTTCCATAAAGTTTTTATTATAATGACATTTTTAAAAGTTTACCTATAAATTAATGCAACCATTCTCGGTTAACGCGCGCGCTCCAAAGCATATTCTTGCATTTTTCAAGCCACTTTGCGAAACGTTCAATCAAAATTGTTCGCCAAACATGAGGAAAAATGTTTCTGCTTAATAGAAAACAGTTTCATTTGTTCATTGTTTCATTGGTCCATGTTAGCGGTCCATATTGCAAAATTCAGGCCGCTCAGGGAACCAATCAGAACGCTCCTTTTCATCGTGGACAAGTTTGCCATATAATAATAAGAAAGAATAAAATAGTCAGCACAAGGTTTTACCCGAGCTATCCTTTAATGGTTTAAAATACACTACCATGAAACAATCTCATGAATTTCACAAAGACAATTGGACAAGATAGAAGAGAGTACCTTTCAGAGAAAAAAAATCTTATGAAGTGACTGGGGTAAGAACTGTCCCCACCCTAGAGGGGATTAGCTTTGCGACAGAGGAGTCCGTGGAGGTATGTTCGTGTTTGTACAAGGCCACGCTCATCAAATAAAGTTCATTGTCGACTGGGGCCGACGGCGGGGTCTGGAAAACACCAACCTATAAAAACAATACATATCACATAAGAAAAATGAAAATGATTCGGCTAGATTATAAAATACCCCCAAACATGCGATCACTAACTGAACAGTGTTAAGATAACATAGACAGACTAAAAAATCAATAAACCTCGTGTTCTCGTTGGACAATCATACATCACGACAGTGTGTGAATTAATTTAAAATGTTTATACTTTTGCGTTAAGCGCTGTAAAATACCTTTTCTGTCAGTCTTCGTAGCCGCTTTCTCATCGCCAGATCCTTGCGGGCACACAGAGCTCGTCTACACGGCCCAACGTCCGTAAACAGCGTCTGTCTTTCCCGCCTTTTTGCAGCCGCGCCTGCCATTAGCGCGCCAATACTATTATTAACTTGCGATACGCTCGCGCCCTCGACGTCAGTGGACTCAACTGTCTCTATCCCTGAGAGGCTATCGTTCGTAGTATTTGCGCATGCTTCTTGGACTAGTTTGGTAAGCCGCGGACCAGCAAGCGAAGAAGAGATTCCAATACGAGAGAACACGTGACCAGGACTAAACCGCTTTAAGTTGGATCCAGGCTCATCTCCTATAAAACAAAAACAACCAGAACAAAGCAAATGGGGTCAATATTCAGGTGACGCACCCTTGGTACTCAATTTTGCAAGAGATTCTACAATGCAACCATTCAAATAAAAGCTATCGAATTATACTTTCCATTAGTGCTGAATATTACGTTGTACAAGGTGGTAGAGCCTGTGGATAAAATCCTAGTTGACTATTCAAATTATTGAGCAGTACTTTCCTGTAGTATTGTTTAAGTTGTACAAGGTGGTTCTAATTATCGGTTATGTGGACGAAATCCTGAAGTGTGACCATTCAAATGAAAACTATTGATCGGTACTTTCATGTGGTATTGTTTATTATGCTGTACAAGGTGGTTCTAACTTTTGAGTCTGTAGATGAAATCCTAGAGTGCGACCTTTGAAAAGAAAGTTATAAAGCAGTAGTTTTTAGGGGTACTGCTCATTATACTGTACAAAGTGGTTATAACTTTACAGTAACTGCGGTGCTGTGTACCTTTTGATTACTACTACAAATGTATAGGTGAATGTAAATAATGATGATGATGCAAAATTATCGTGCAAGCCTAAAACGATGGCAGATCTGTAGTACCTGTTTTCTCCATAGCGCTTTGTGTGGATACTAACGCACTCCAATCCACGTCTTCAACTGCCATGGGGGTACTTATAAATCCTGTTGAACTCCCCACCTCACCCTCGTCATCCTCGTCTCCTAACATGGCATCCAGTTCATCATCGCTTATCGGATCGTAAACATCGTCGTAGGCCGGAGCCGAATGGTCCACAGGCGATGCTACATTCTTGCGTTTTATGTCTTCGGGCTTCGGCTTGTCCTCGGCAATCTCCGGCTCGTTTATGTCCGACCAAGTGTCGTCACCAATCGGGCTGTCGTCGCTCCAATCACTGAAAACCGCGATTGGTTCGTCGATTTTGGAAGATTCTTGATTTTCGTCTGTTATACCGTCTGATGATTTCCGGTCTTCATTGTCTTTTCTCTGTACCGGCTCAACAGCCTTATCGCTATCCAGGCGTTCATGGTTCTCCGACTTGTTAGCATTTGTTTCTTCGTCTTCACCTTCAAGGTCTGCCCAAGGTTGAACGACTACCTCAGGCTGATGTTTTTTCTTCTTCTTTTTCTTAGGCGGTTTTTCAACTCCTTTCACCTTGGTTTCTTCCCCTTCGGGGACATCTGCATGCCTTCGTTTCTTTGCTACCTTTGAAATGGGCTCATCCTCCGAAGGTTGTATGACTTCGTCGACATTTTCCGATGGAATAACCCCACTTTCTTCGGACACGTTCGTTGGTTCCTCGGTTAATTCCGTGATTACTTCGGTTTCGTCCGCTGACGTTGTAGAGCCCTTCTTCTTCTTTTTTGTTGCCTTCTCCTTGGATTTTCCCTTATCTTTCTTGTGTTTTTTCTCTCCTTTAGACTGTCTCTCGCCTTCTAACTGAGCTTCGGTTGTAAGTACCGTCTCTTGCGGAATTTGACTTTCAAAACTAGCTTCACCTTCGGCTTTGGAGACTTTTCCTTCCTTTTTGCCTGCTTTCTTCTTTTTGATTTTAGTCGTTTGTTTGGCTGGTGTTCCTGTGCTGGGCTGAGCTTGTTTGGTTAGTGTTTCTGTGTTGGCTTGTGCTTCTTCACCCTTGTCACCTACTTCAGCTGTATCAGGCATTGCTGTCTCCTCCGTGTCCGGTGTTTCACTTCGGCGTCTTTTGCCTCCTACCGGTGACTCAGTTGTCGATGCAGAAGACGCAGTCTCTCTGGGTCGTTTTCTGTCGGTTATTAAATAAATAAATAAATAAATAAATAAATAAATAAATAAATAAATGGATGGATGGATGAAATCAGGACATGACTGCACCACACACGGTGTTGATTCGGTAAGTTTGCGTGGATGCTAGTTGATCACAGGATTATCCACAGCAATTTGTTAGGTTTCTTCAATAATTTGTGGCCACCCATTCCCATGGGACGTTCCATTTATGACCTAAAACACGAAAAAAGCAAGTGACACACTCAAACACCAACCCCGCGGTCTGGCCAGTACCTTACGCATGCGCACAGCCATATCACCCTGGCAGTGGCAGCCATGGACAGCTGTTTCTGTACCTTACACATGACCTGAATTCCCCTCAAGGATGAGATATAAAAGAAAAACGGTTTCCAACAATCAGCAGGAATATACAAAATTACGATTCCTCCTTGCTAAATCGATCAAAAAGCCTATCCATCTAATCTGCTTTAACTGTAAAGCGTCCATCAGAAGTTAGAAACAGTTCAAACTTTGAAACAATAGAAATCGTAAGAATAGAATATCATAACGGTAAGAATTACACTTATCCTTGGGGTGGGTGGGGAGGGGAGTCAGATCATAAATGGAAGGTCCTCCCTTTTAGGGGGAAAAAATGTGTGTTTTTGGTTTGTGTGTCGGACTCAAAAGAAAATAAACTTGTCAGGATACCTTTCTCTTTGTCTCGGCATTTTATCCTTTTCTTCTCCCATGTCTTCTTCATATTCCCACTCTTCCTCTTCATCGTCTGATCTACGCCTGCGATCTTCCTCCAATTCACGCGGTATTTTCTCCTGCTCATGCGCTCTACGGTCACGTTGTGGGCTATTGCCTCGTCCTGGACTCCCTGGGGATTAAAAGAATACAAATGAGGTTACTTTGCGTGAAATAATAAGACTGTCCACAGTCCTTATTTTCCCGTGTGTTTTCCCAGTTTGATCGGTGCGCTGAAAACTGGGGAGAGGACAAAAACTGCTCAGGGGTGGGGGGAGGTGAAGGTGAAGCTAGCGTGGGGTGCCCTCAAAGTAGTTTTTTAACTCTCCCCAGCTTAGCTACAATAATCCCAAAAAGTGGCCTAAAAATCTATCTGGATAATCTCCAAAAAAGTTCTAAAAATCTCAAAATTTTAACGAAAAATATCAAAAATTTTCAAACAAATCTCGAGAATGCGTATTGAAATTTAATGGTTATTAAATTTAATTAATTTAATGGTTAAAATAAACTAACGGTTAAACAAAGCCAATGATATGTTTTTATTTCAACTAATCAGGACGTAGCGATGAATTCCTTTTAATCAGCGGACGTGAAGTAAGGGTCTGGGGGCTTCAAACGGTCTAGGATTGACACAACTTCCCCTTCTCTCTCCGAAGGGGGCTCAATTACGGTAATTACATCGATAATCGATTGTTGAGACTGCAAGTTCTCTGCCGGCTTCGGCCGCTCCCCCTCCGCCATGTTTTTTTTTGGGGGGGGGCAACTAACTAAACCAGAATTCTGGGATACAAAATTGAATGGTGAAACCGCTGTGCATGAAGCCATGACTGAAGCCTCTTGTCACTCTTTAATATATAGCTTTATAAGCGCATTGAGTTCCTAAAATGCGCCGATAAAAACATTATTTATCTAATTCCTATCTCTAAATACTTTTTTACGCATTTTACAGATTTCTGGCTCTAAAAATCTTTGAATTTGCTAAATTCATATAAAATTCTCCAGACTTTCTAAAAATCTTTTCAGCGTCTAAAAATCTAAAAAAAATCCGGATTTTTGTAGCAAAGTCTACCCCAGTTTTTAGCACTCCATGAGGCTTTCAAGGATCGATCTCGACGAACACACGGAAAATAGGGGACTGTGAACAGTTATTAGGAATTACTGGAATAAGTCGGTGCAAGATAAGTAGCTTGTCTTACTTGAAAACAAGAAAAACGATCGATCGTTTCGACTGAAAGCTCATTTCTGAAAATTGACTAAGCCCGAGTTTTTTTAACATGTGTTTGCTCAGTGACATACTGTAGAAGTAGTAAAGTTGCCAATTTCAGTTCTTTTTATGGTGTTATCAAACGGCTTTTTAGATAAGCAAATTAGAAAAAGGTTGTAGCTACATTGAGCCTTTTTCCACAGGAAAATTAAAACTGCGAGTATGACCGCTTTTTCCCGAGATAAATTTACTATGAGGCAATTCCATTTAAACGTTAAAAAGTTCGAAGGAAACAACCATGGCAACATTGTGTGCGTTCCTGTAAATATATTTTTAAGTGTACATTTGACATTTTGACTGCTAAATGTTATAAATGAAACCAAAGTAAACTTTTTTCTTTTTGCAGGATTTCCATCAAGCCTCGCAAATACTACAACCATTAAAGAGAATGTGATCATTGCAGTTATGTAGCAACTGAAGGAGTAGCAATTGGAACCTGAAAAAATCAATTGGGGCCTCGACTGGGTTCGAACCCATGACCTTGAATCCAGGCACCAGGCCCTAATTGCAACTCTTTCAATGCTGCATAACTGCGATGATCGCATTGCATTTTCTTTAATTCTTTCACATGTAGTTCATATGAATTTATTTTCATGTACACAAATACTACAATAGTTGTCGCACTAACGCGATAACGGTTTTTAAAGATTGGCGAAATCTAAATTGGAAGCGTCATCTACCAACCTTCGCAGCACAATAAGCTGGAATATCAGAAGAATATCATCCGTGACTGTAGTCAACTCCTTACAATATTTGTTTTCTTAAACTTTTCACGTAAATCACGCACACCCCTTCTCATTTTACTGCAGGAAGCTAACATGAGTGTAACCGTTTTTATCTCAGTATGAAAAAAAAGTAAGAAGAGAATTACTACAAGAAATCACTTTTCCCACGGTACGTGAAACCACAACTTATGTTTCAACATTGCTGTTGTTGTTGTTGTTGTTGTTGTTAAAACAAGTGTCTATGGCCACTGTTCTCCCTTCCACAACTTACTTGTTATTTTTGTTTTTGTGTGTATGCGTGGGCGCGGGTTATCAGTCAATTTAGGTGACATAACCCCTGCACCCCACCAAATTCCAAATTGGTAATAAACTAGACGATTTAAATACCCACCGCTTCTCTTATCCTCCCAGTGCCTCGGTCCGCGGCCTGGGGACAGCTCTCCTCTGGGCCGTCTGTCTCTATCACGTGACTCATCATGAGGCCGGCTCCGGTCACGTGGGTGCTCTCTTTCACGGCGACGCTCAGGATCCCATGGTGCACCTCTGTCGCGAGGAGGTTCTTGGTACCGGTCCCCTGGCGGTCGCATTCTGTCAGGGAACCCTCGACCCACTGTGTAGAAATAAAATCGAGTCTTAAGAGTGGAAAAGAAATACAGGGAATAAGCTTACATGTTCTTTTGCTAGAAACCTAAAATATTTACTCTTGCGAAAACATCCGCCTCTTCCGGCCGCTTGACGCGTTAGCATGAATGCATTATCCTGAAACCTACGGTGTGTCAGCAATGATAAAGAACTGAATCTGTTTTTGAGAATTTTATGTGTGAAAAAAAATGGAAAGATCTTAGAAGTTTTACTGATTTTACCAAACAAAAACCTTCAAAAAAAGGGCCCTCCTACATCAAAGATACCACCTCACAACCCTTCCGGGAAAAAATATGATTTTGAACAACAATGAACCCAAGACTTATTTTCGGAATTTTCTGGTAAAACAACTAAATACAACCTGTCACTGTTAGCGGAGAAAATTACACCCACCTCTTCCACCCCTTCCTCGGAGTGCACCTCGTCCCCTTTCCACGTACTGTCTAGGAGGAGGTGAGTTTCTCCGTCGTCCGTCGTCCATTGGTCGGCCACGGTTATCAAATGGCGCGGAGTAACCACCCCTCCCACGCATTGGCTCTCGCCCCATACCATAACCCCCTTGATCCCTAGGGGGACCCGGCCGGTAACCTTCTTCCCTCCGACCCCCTGGAGATAAACTCCGTCCTCGCTCCATGAAACGGTGTGGCCCCCGTGGGGGACCATGTGGTGGGGGCGATCGTCGCAGCCCGTGGGGGATGGGGGACGTGCGTCTGTGATAGTCAGGTCCGGGCAGAGGATGACGACCTTCTCTGTCACGTGGTCTCTCGCCAGGTCTTTCGCGGCTTCGACTAAAAGATAAAGAAAATGAGTATAAAGGTGGATATGACAGAAAGAGAACGTATAAACAGTCAAACAGCTCTACAAAGGACACCTTTCGACAGAATTTTCAGGTTATTGTAGAGAGGTGGACGTTAATACGGACAAAAAAACCTCACACAAAGTCAACCTCGTCAGGAGCCCATCACCCGGAGCCTCCATACGGACTATATCCTTGAGTCAACCTTTGCTCGTATCTTTTTATTTTTAGAACAGTCTCAAGAGAATATTTTGTAAGACGACTCGATCACTGGAGTGTGACTGCGTGTGACGTAACACAATAACTTTGTTCTGATTGGACGGCATAATGCATTCGCGGAAATTCGAACGTCTAAAAATAAAACGATACGGGCAAAGGTTGTCTCCTAGGGTTTATATGGGAGATGGAGGCTCCGGGTGATGGGCTCCTGACCTCGTTAATACGGACAATTTGGCTAATTCTAAGCTTTGAAAATTTGTCAGACACGGTTTTACAATCAGCTATACATATTTTACTTTTATTGAAAAAAGTTACATATATTTTTTTTATTGTCTAAATATAATGTTTAGGGTTCACTGACTTTGTCGCATGGGAATAAGACCCAGAACTTCTGTCCCAGTGATGGGGGATTAGATGCGGTACAGCAATGAAACCCACTCAATACTGAGTCTGACGGCACCAGGTTAATACAGGCAGTCTCTGTGATTTTTACGATGTCAGCCTGATAAGAAACTTACTTGTCAGGTATGTCTTGCCGTGGAATGTCTGTCCGTCGTCTGTCTCGATCGGCAAATTGTCCTTCCCTTGAGTCTCTGTCACCGCGTCCTTCCCAATGTCTATCATCACCTTCAAACTGACGCCTGGGAATATCCCGGTTACGAGATCTTTGTAATTCATCCTCGTGCTCATCACGAACTCTGCCTCGTTGATTCTCGTCGCTGCGTTCGTCTCTTCGTCGTTGGCGCTCGTCGTCTTTCTCTGGCTCCCGATTCCGTCCTCGTAAGTGATCGTCATCTCGCTCTTCTCGTCTACGGAGATACTCGTCATCTCCCTCGGCTTTTCTTCGTAGGAACTCGTCGCCCCGGGAGTCTTCAAGCCGACTTCGCTCTGGTTCATGTTCTCGCGGTCGATGAAACTCGTCAGCTCGGTCGTCTTTCGGTCGACCTCGTTGGTGAAAATCGTCTTGGCGGTCATCACGATGTCGCCCTCGGCCGAGCTCTTCATCCCGAACTCGGCTTCTCGGGAAATCGTCTGTCGGAGGGTGGCCTCGGCCACCTCTCGACAACTCATCGCCACCCTCCTCGCTCCTCGGCTTTGGGTACCTAGTTTCGCGTTCACCCCGTTCTTTAGTCCGCGGCAAATCCTCGCGATTAAGCACAGATCCAGGCCGTCCCTCATAAATTTCTTCACGATTTTTCTCAACCCTTGTCCGCACCGGGGGAGTATTAGGGGGAGGGGGTGTGTATGGTCCTCGCCGCCTTGGCAGGCCTCGCTCACTCGTCGCATGTTTCAATGTATCGATATCAAATTCGGGTTCGCCTGGGGGAGTCCGTGGTCCTCGTCTATCCTCCCTGGGTGGGGTCCGACGCCTTCTTTGCTCCTCAGGCGGTGTGATCGGGCCCCGTGAGGGGATATCTTCGGGAGACGGACTACGCTGTGGTGGTTCGTCTACAATAATTTTTCTTCTCTCAACCCGTCCTTCCTCGACATGACGTTGATCCTTAACCACTGCTCTGCGGTCATGTTCCGGTGTACCTGGGGAGTCTTGTGATCTGTAACTCTTGTCAAAGCCCTTTGCCTTAGTTTTCAAATCTGATTCACTGGGAGGTCCGGCACCGTGTATATCGCGTACAGGTTTCCGTGGGCTTCCATCGGAGGGGTCCGTAACCCTACGATTCCTGTCCTCACTGGAATATCGCATAGCTGGAGAATCAGAGCTTTCTGGAGAAGACAAAGCTGTTCTTCGACGCACCTTTTCCACAGTGGGCCTCTGTTCCTCAGGACTTAACGACCTTTTGTCCGGCGGGATTTTCTCCGCGGGTAGGGTCCTTTGGGTTCGATGACCCGAGAGATCCGAGGGACTTACATAAGCATCTTCAGAGCTCTTAAATACGTGGCTTTCTTTCAGTTTGGTCTTCAACTGCTTCTTTTTGACTGCTCGTGATTTTTCTTTAACGACAACTTGAAATTCACTTTGTTCCCTAGGGATATTCATTTTTGTTGCCTCGGGCGACAATTCCTTAATTTTTCGAGTCCTTTCCTCAACAGCGCCACCCTCCAAGCCTTCAGTTGTTGGCTTGACGCCTTTTCTTTTCTTGAACTCCTTTGCCGATGGCGATAACTTGTGTTTCGTCTTTACCTTTTTCAGTTCGCCGTCTGTCTTTTTCTTCTTTTTCTTTGGAGTTGACTGCGAGGAGACTGGTGAGAACTCGTCCCCAGGTGAAACGGAGGACTTCTCTGGGTGGAGCTTGCTATGTACCACGGGAATGATAGGCTTATGTTCTTCTTCTCTGTCTTTTTTTGGCTCTTTGACTTTCCTCTCGGCTGTTTCCATCGCAGCTTCTTCCTCATCCATAAGAGCCAGTTGTCGCTGAAGATCTTGCCTTCTCTTTTCTAAAATCAGTTGTCTCTCAAAGTCCAGCTCGCCCCTCTCTTCCCAGTCCAATTCATTTCGCCCCTCCTCATAGTCCTCATCTCCCCAGTCTCTCTCCTCTTGTTCTGGACTGCGAGGCTTGGTGATGACAACTCCACCACTGACCTGTCGCTTCTTCATTTTTTTTCTCCGTTTTCTGTGTTCATCTTCATCATCATCCTCGTCTGGTTAAAGAAAACAACATTACACTTTTTCAACAATTTTCACTGGGTAAATAAACATATAAAATGTGTTAAAAACGTGAAAAATAGTAAAAATAAATGAAAAATTGTAAAAAGTGTCATTGTGATTGAGTTCACAAACGTTTCGGGCATAGCCCTTCATCAGTGCGACCGTTAAATGTTCACGCGAGAACTAAGTAGGAGAATCTTAAAATTTGAAATTTGAAATTAGAGTGCGCACACGGGAGAAAAATGAAGGCGTACGAGCGCAGTTCACGGTCACACTGATGAAAGGCTATGCCCGAAACGTTTGTGAACTCAATTACTATGACACTTTTACAATTTTTCATTTATTTTTACCCTTTTTTTTCACGTTTTTAACACATTTTATTTCAAACAAGTGTCACGCATCATCTGGAGAACATTCACGTTTACTCCTTTTTTAATTTAAATAAACATATAACTGGCTGACTTCAAGCATCAGTGAAGTGTAGAGAAAACAGATAATAACAGAAAGCTCATCCTTCCTGGAGGACTTAGGTAATACAAAACACGTGGGCAAGGAGAAGAAAGCAGACTCCATTTTCTCCTTCTTGCCTGTGTGTGGTGCGTTCTTAAGGCAGGGATGGAATTACCACTCGCCCCCCTCGCCAATGCCGGTACAAATCCTTTTCGGCGAGTACAAATTGTATATTACTCGCCTAGTTTGGCAAGGACGATTTCAAAAAAAAAAAAAAAAAAGTACGATTTCAAGAGATTTTTTGTTCAGTGGGAGCTGAGGGATTTTGTTTCGGGCGAGTGTAAACTGTAAGTCACTCTCCCAGGTGGAGAGTGATCTTACTGATTAGTTCCCAGCCCTGTTAAGGTGGCTCGACTGGGTTTTTTGGCGACATAACACCCCAACTTTGAACGGCTGATACTTCACTGTCTGAGATCGGTCAGGCAAGCTGCTTCACACATATACTAGAGATGAAATAAACTTTCCAAAAAAGTAGATTTGATTGACATCAGTGTTACCATAACAACGATCTGATGACGTCATTGTTTTTGCATATGAGTAATTTTCTCAACATCTAGACCTAAACTTTTAAAACGACTGCATGCCTCTTATAGTCTAGATGTATGTCTTCAAGACTGCAAAGTTTGAACAAATTCTATGAGAGCGTTTTCGAATAAAATTGAGTTGAATATTTTCCATCAAAAATATAAAAATTCGCATTACTTTCTGTTATTTCGTCGATGCCAGCGTTTTCCTGACAAATTGAAACAATATTTTCACCATATATTATTCATGTGCCATAAAACTACATTCCTTGAAGATTTCATCCTATTTGCTTCACTAGATTTCAGTTGATGTGATCGGAAGCAATGTCTTAAATATGCTCATTCTACTCACAGAAGTAACACTTTTGTTAGGAAAGCGTTTATTTAAAAACTAGTCAATGAAATTTTTTTAAAATCTTTTGACCTAAAGTTATACATGTAGTGCACTATCTCTGCAAATTTCAAGTGCATTGAATCATTTTAAGGGCGCGAAATACAATTAAAAGTATAGGGGACTTTTGCTTTCATCTTCCAAAGTTTCATTGCCGTATTATTTGTTGACAGCTGGTTTATTTCATTCTACACATTTGTGCACTTTTGAATAAATTTTAAACGTGTTACATGTGCATGACCGCAGCCTTGTGTTAATTGTCATTGTAGTCATTGTACTATGAAAAGAATTTTCACGATTGCTTTCGAGCATGCAGGCATGGCAAACGTGTTGTTTCAAAAGCGCACAAATATGTAGCATGTAGACAAAAGAGAAAGTCTTGAAATAAACCAGCTGTCAACAAATAATACGGCAATGAAACTTTGGAAGACGAATGCAAAAGTCCCCTTTAATTTTAATTTTATTTTGCGCCCTTAAAGTGATTCAATGCACTTGAAATTTGCAGAGATAGTGCACTACATGTACAACTTTAGATCAAAAGATTTTAAAAAAATTTCATCGACTAGTTTTCAAATAAACGCTTCCCTAACAAAAGTGTTGCTTCTGTGAGTAGAATGAGCATATTTAAGACATTGCTTCCGATCACATCAACTGAAATCTAGTGAAGCAAACAGGACGAAACCTACAAGGAATGTAGTTTTATGGCACATGAATAATATATGGTGAAAATATTGTTTCAATTTGTCAGGAAAACGCTGGCATCGACGAAATAACAGAAAGTAATGCGATTTTTTAAATTTTTGATGGAAAATATTCAACTCAATTTTATTCGAAAACGCTCTCATAGAATTTTTACAAACTTTGCAGTCTTGAAGACATACATCTGGACTATAAGAGGCATACAGTTGTTTTAAAAGTTTAGGTCTAGATGTTGAGAAAATTACTAATATGCAAAAACCATGACATCATCAGATCGTTGTTATGGTAAAACTGATGTCAATCAAATCTACTTTTTTGGAAAGTTCATTTCTTCTCTAGTTTATGTGTGAAGCAGCTTGCCTGACCGATCTCAGACAGTGAAGTATCAGCTGTTCAAAGTTGGGGTGTTATGTCGCCAAAAAACCCAGTCGAGCCAACTTAAGGCAGATTATTTTTGCACTTGTTTGTTTGCGCATTTGCTTGTTATCCCTAAGAAAAAAAAGAGTTTACCTCTTGTCTAGTACCAATATTGAGTATTTTCAATCAAAATCATCATTGGTAACATCCAGGCACAACCAAATTTAATTACACAATTGACAAACTGTACCTTCAGATGATGCTTTCTCAACATGCTGTCTTCGTTTCACCTTCTCACTCTTCTTGCCAGTGTCTCCTGATTCTTCAAAAGGCCTGCCCTTCTTCTTTTTTATTGGAATTTCCCTCTCCTCTTCATCCTCAGCATCTAAGCTGTCCAGACTCCGGGTCCGACTACCCATGCCCCCTTCATCTGAAAATAATAAAACAGATTTCTTATTTCTAAACATCCACCAAAAGCCGAAAATGTTGCCTAACAGGAGACCAACAGTACAAGGAACTCAAAGAAATGACAGAAGCGATTTGTTTGTGGCCAGGGCACTCAGTATTTCAGAGTCCAGGTTCCTTACTTCTTAACTTTGAGCTCTTTCTAAGGCATCAGTGTTGTAAACCTTCTTGACAACATGGTACATTGAGGGTAACCAGGGCAGCATGGCTAAAAATTTATTTAGGTTTGTATCTCCTAGGAAAGTTAGAAAATTATTCCTTAAACATGGAGCAAGCCTACAGACTGAAGTTGAGGTGCACAGACTAAGAAGCATTGTATACTCTAGGGAGACTTAAAAATTTCCCACTGATCACATAGTCATAACTTGTTACTACTATTTGGCAAGTTTGAATATTTGGTTAAATTAATTTGAAACGATCCAATATCAATCATAACATCATAACATTTGCACTGCACGCGAGTACATTTCTGTGTTTCAGATTACACTGTATGTAGCACATTATTAATTTAACTTACCTCTGTCTTCTGATCTGTTTTAGCCACCAGATATATCAACATGTACAGAAAAATAGTAAGAGTAACTGTTAGCCTTTGCCAGGAATGTAGATTCAGTTTTTAAGAGGCGGGAATATAGAACTGACAGACGGGTAAAAAAGAGAAAACGTAGTCCTTTTAAAGCTGCACTAGGCTATTACAGCCGGAAAAATGAAGTTCACAGCCTGGTAATTTCGCCGGTTCCCAGCTATCTACATCCCTGCTTAGCATGAAAAAATACCCACATGAACAGAAAAAAATAAGTTTGAATAACAGTTAATCCTTGTATGCATGTACAAAGGAGATAATAAAATTTGTCTTTAGCACGCTTGGTTTTCAATTGAATGTTGTAAAAGCAAAAACAAAGTAATTACTTGGACCAATCACAATAGATGCAGACAATCTAATGCACCAATCAGAACTTGAAGCAATTAATACATAAAGCTGGTGCCAAGTGAGTGAAAACATGTGTGAGCAAATCACAAAGCATTGCCATGCAAAACCAAAGTAAATGCCAAATGCCAATTACCTAATTGAAAACCGATCTATTTTCTTTTCATTTAAGTACATTAGCAAACATAGAACCAGCCTGAGTAGAAAAATTGCAGTTGAACGTCTCTACAATGGCCACCATGGGGAAGAGTTTACTGGCTGTTGTGGAGAGGAGGCTGTTGTGAGAAGGAAGGAATGAAATATGACACCACTCAAATCACTTCTGGCCAGCACTCAACTTACTCCAGACAATTTCCTTAGGGATGGAACCTTGCTTTTATAATTCAGTGGACTTGTGTTTTATTGTAATCACCCATGGCTATGGCAACTTATTTTTAATTTTTTTTTTAAGAAAACGAGATGGTAGAAAAAGTTTAATATTTCTTCTACATGTAGACTGTACCAATGCTGTACTAATGCTGTTCAACTCATAATAAAATTATTTAACCCTTAACTCCCAAGAGTGCCAAACATCAAAATTTAAGAAAAATTTTTGTAGTGTATTGCGTGACGTTGCGTCACGCATGTAAGTGAACTGCATATTATGGGATAAATATAGTTGAGTTGAGCACATGGCCGCCTTTGAGTAGTTGTTTGTTTTGTTCGTCGCATCGCTCCTCCCACGAATACACTTCATTTGGCGACGAGGATCTAACATGGCGAGCTTATTTGGTAGAGTAGATGCATTTGACGAGAAGACTGAAACCTGGGAGCATTACACGGAGCGTTTAGGACATTATTTTGATGCGAATGGAATCGGCGATGAGTCCACGGGGGACAAAGCGAAACGGCGGGCGATCCTGTTGAGTGTGTGTGGAAGCAAGATTTACAAGTTGATGTGTGATCTCCTAGCCCCAGAAAAACCAGGAGTAAAGTCGTACCAGGAGCTGGTTAAGCTTATTCAGGATCATCTGACCCCAAAACCGTCAGAAATTGTACAAAGGTTTAAGTTCAATAACCGTTTTCGTAACGAAGGAGAATCAGTGGCAGATTTTGTGGCGTCGCTGAGGAATTTGGCCGAACATTGTGAGTACGGGGATACCCTTGAGACTATGCTAAGGGACAGGATTGTGTGTGGAATTCGGGATGAGAAGATACAACGTCGTCTTCTTGTGGAAAAGAAATTGACCTTCCAGAAGGCATATGAAATTGCAACCGCGATGGAAATCACTATGCAAAATATGGCAGTGCTTTAGGAATCGAAGGAGTCGGAGGCGGTGAACCAGGTAACTGTACAAGCGAAAGGGGCGGACGGACGACGCATACCGCGCAACTCTCCTTGTTTTCGGTGTGGAGGGAATCATAGTGCACAAACTTGCAGGTTTAAGGAACTAAACTGTTTTTATTGCAAGCAAAAAGGTCACGTTGCCGATAGATGTCCAAATCGCAACTTAAGTCAGCCGAAAGGTGAGAGGCAAGATTTTCAGCCGAAAAGAAGTGACCAGAGGAGATCTCCAGGTCAGCAAAGGTCAGGTAGTTTACACCAGTTAGAGGATGTTGTTAATATTTTTGATGAGGATGCTGGGGAGGAGGGAGATGTGTATGGCCAACTGTTTTGTGTGAATTCAAGTAGAGGCCACAACCCTTACAAAGTGACAGTGCTAGTGAATGGAGTGAATGTCACCATGGAAATTGATACTGGGGCATCCACAACCGTTGTTGATGAGAAAACTTTCCACACTTTGTCCCAGCCAGGTAGAGGGTTGAAATTGAATGCTGTGAATACTGTTTTGCGTACCTATACAGGGGAGGTTATTCCTGTGGTGGGGGAATGTGAGTTGGAAGTAGAGTACAATGGTTTTAAAGGCAGTTTACCAGCTGTGGTAATCAGTGGAGAGGGTCCATGCTTAATGGGTCGTAACTGGCTCCAGCGCATTTCTTTAAATTGGAGTGAGATTTTTCATTTAGCTACCGTGGATAAGCACTTGAATGAGATGTTGGAGACACACTCCTCGGTCTTCCAAGAGGGTCTGGGTAAAGTAGAAGGAGTGAAGGCGAAAATTTATGTCGATCCCACCAAGAGGCCACGATTCTTCAAGGCCAGGCCTGTAGCCTATGCCCTGCGTGAAAAAATTGAAACAGAATTGGATCAACTAGTCAAAGAAGGAACTATAGAACCGGTTGAATTCTCAGAATGGGCCACACCCATCGTCCCCATGGTCAAAGAGGATGGCACTATCAGAATTTGTGGGGATTACAAGCAAACGATTAATCAAGTAGCCCAGTTGGACAACTACCCCATTCCCAAGATCGAAGATTTGTATGCAACCTTGGGGGAGGGTATGGAATTCACAAAGCTGGATTTAAGCCAGGCTTACCAGCAGTTGGAGCTGGACGAAGAATCCAAGGATTATACAGTCATCAACACCCACAAGGGTCTATTCAGATACAACCGACTTCCATATGGCATTTCATCGGCTCCAGGCATTTTCCAGCGCACGATTGAAAGTCTCCTCCAAGGAATCCCGCAAGTTGTAGTCCGAATTGATGACATTCTTGTGACAGGCAAGACAAGAAACAAGCATTTGGAGCATCTAAAGGAAGTGTTGGCACGATTAGACAAGGCGGGCATCCGCCTAAAGCTAAGGAAGTGTGTTTTCCTACAAAATCAGGTGATTTACTTGGGACATCGCATCAACAAAGACGGCATACAACCCATAGAAGGCAAAGTAAGAGCCATCCAAGAGGCACCTGCACCCACTAATGTCAAGGAACTTCAAGCCTTTTTGGGGATGTTGAATTATTATGCTTGCTACTTGCCAAATTTGTCCACTGTCTTAGCCCCTTTACATGAACTGCTTGCCAAGGACTGCAAATGGACATGGGGTAAAAGACAGGTGGAAGCCTTTAACCGAGCTAAGGGCATGTTGAATTCCTCAGATCTCTTAGTTCATTATGACCCTAGTAAGGAACTTGTATTGTCTTGTGACGCCTCACCCTACGGATTGGGAGCGGTCCTCTCGCACATTGTCGATGGAAAAGAAAGGCCTATCTCGTACGCCTCGAGGACTCTATCACCTGCAGAACGAAACTATGCCCAATTGGATAAGGAGGGAGCTGCGGTGATATTCGGACTGAAGAAGTTCCACCAGTATCTGTACGGACAGAAATTTACGATTTTTACAGATCACAAGCCACTTTTGGGCCTGTTTAAGGCAGACAAAGCTGTTCCAACAATGGCATCACCGAGAATTCAAAGGTGGGCTTTACTTCTGGCAGCCTATGACTATGAACTTGTTTACCGAGAGGGATGTAAACACGGCAACGCTGATGGCCTCAGTCGGTTACCTTTGCCAGATACGGTGGCAAAGGTCCCCATACCTGGTGAAACCATACTCTTGATGAGCCAGTTGGAAGTTCTGCCAGTGGGTGCCGATCAAATTGCGGATTGGACAGCCTCAGACCCTGTGCTACAGCAGGTCCTAAGAAGAGTCCAGCAGGGCTGGGGTGATAAATGCCCTGATAAAAGCCTGGAGCCTTTCTACGTGAGGAGAGACGAATTAAGCACACACAATGGATGTATATTGTGGGGGAACCGCGTGGTCATACCAGCTCGGGGCCAGCGACAGCTTCTGGAGGACCTGCACACCGCCCACCCAGGAATAGTTAGAATGAAAAATCTTGCGCGTAGCTACCTTTGGTGGCCTGGGCTGGATGCCGACATTGAAGAAAAGGTCAAGTCATGTGAAGTATGTCAGCTACATAGGGCAGCACCGGCTGCTGCACCCCTTCATCCTTGGGAATGGCCTGAGAAACCGTGGTCCCGCATTCACATAGACCATGCAGGGCCATTTATGGGACAGTTATTTTTTATTGTGATCGATGCATATAGCAAGTGGATTGAGGTATATCCAACATCCAGTACCAGTGCGACAGCTACTATAGAGATTCTAAGAAGAGCTTTTGCCACCCATGGATTACCTGAAATGGTAGTCTCAGACAATGGCACTGGATTCGTAAGTGAAGAATTTGAAAACTTCATGACCAAAAATGGAATTTTACACGTGAAAACGGCCCCTAGGCACCCTTCGTCTAATGGCCTGGTGGAAAGATCAGTTCGTATTTTCAAAGACGGGATGAAGAAGCTGGAAGGATCTGGAGGTACAGTGCACACCAAACTAAGCAGATTCTTGTTGGCCTATAGATCAACGCCCCAAACAACAACTGGAGTTACACCGGCAGAGTTGCTGTTCAACCGCCGTCTACGAACCCGACTGGATCTCATTCGACCAGACGTAAGGCATCGAGTGGAAACCCAACAATTGTCACAGAAGGAGCAGCATGACAACACAAGGACAGCGCGACAATTTGCAGAGAGAGACAAGGTCCTTGTGAAGAATTTTAGTCCGGGGCCCAAATGGAAGAAGGCACACATTGAAAGTAGAACTGGCCCACTGTCATATACGGTCAAGTATGAAGATGGGGTGGTAACCCGTAGGCATGTGGATCATCTCCTTAAACGCCATGACGTGCCCTCAAGGGAGGATGACGTTCTGCCTGACTCATCTGTGCACGCCGAGCAAAACCTGGGACAGTCCACGGCAGAAAAGGAACAAGAGAACATGGCCACTGAGGAAGTTTCCACTAATACAGGGGAGTCAAACACAGGACCTCAGGCAAGGAGGTCTCAGCGCACAAGGAGAACCCCAGAGTACTTAAAGGACTATGTGACTGTTTGAGCATTTGATTACGGTTGAGTTTATTGATCATTCTGTGATTGCTAAATACATTCAGACACTATGGAACAATCAGTTGACCTTATTGGGACTGTGTTTTTTGAACTAGGGGGGGAAAAGATGTAGTGTATTGCGTGACGTCGCGTCACGCATGTAAGTGAACTGCATATTATGGGATAAATATAGTTGAGTTGAGCACATGGCCGCCTTTGAGTAGTTGTTTGTTTTGTTCGTCGCATCGCTCCTCCCGCGAATACACTTCAATTTTAAATTTCAATTTGTGAAATATTCAAAAACAGATGGTACCATGCTAAACTACCAATGTACACACTTGGTCACACCATAGGATTTCATCCAGACTCAAAAGTTAAAGTTAAAGGGTTAAAAAGGCTTGTGTTTAACATACAGTGTAGGTCCAACTTCTGTACATGTCTACTAGCAGGAGATAAAAACTCTGCTAAACTGTGATTGAAAGGCTGTTAGAGAGGTTATTTTGGGGCTTGGGGACATATCGGTACTTTGCTGGCTGTTCCCAGTGTTGAGAGTTGGCAGTTGCATGGAGGTCTAACTAAGCCCCTATGACCAGCATGAAAAAAATGTGGTAGTTGTAGAGGATTCCAGGAAACAATTTAATTTAAAGTCAATTTTTGGATCCCATGATACTTTATTTGATTCAAGTAATGCTTTGGAGCTGTTGTGGTGTGGTGTGGGGCCCCACTGAAAACTGCCAAGGCGAGTGGGCTCCCTGGTTAAATAATATTATTATTAAATTATAAGTTGAGGAAAAGGTAGAGGATTTTATGAAAGAAAATTGCTAGATAACATCCAAAATGTTTTCCACGTATATTCTACTCAATGTACATGTATGTATGTTTTATTTACCCACCTGTCAACATCACTTTTAACAATACTTCTTATACTCTTTGTTCTTTGCTTAGGTTCACTAAATGGCCCATGAAGAAATTTGCAGTTTCTTCCAAACTGACATCTGCCATCTCGCAGCCAGTTTCTGCATTTTTCTGGAGGGTATGGCTCTCTGGTTCTTGGACGCTGCAATGACAGTCAAACTTTCAAAACATATACTTTTTAGAGTAGTTCTTGTCTGTTTAAAGTAACCATGTCCTTGCTTAGATTTGGCATCAGTATACATGTAAACAAGTCACGAGCGATGAGTTTGGGCAAAAACAAATTCAAAACTTGCCCAATTTTCATGTTAGGTGTGATTTGGAATGTTGATACAGCATGGCAAAACAATAGCCAATACTGTGTTGAATTTCTTACAAATTCATCCTTCAGTGAGGAAAGCAGCCCTTCTCCAGACGAAAAAAAGCCAAGAAACGAATCTATCGAAGGAGACGAGGAGGAGGCGTTAGCTACGTTGAATATGGCGGAACAGATAAACGAGCGATTAGACCAAGTTCTCTCCCGACTTGGGGCGCTAGAAAAGAAACTTGAAAAGCTAGATAGGATCGAAGTGAAACTACAAGAAGTAAATGCAACGGTTTCCAAACTGGAGAGCAATGTGAGTACTCTACATGGTGAGATCACACAACTTAAAGCGAAACACGATGAGACCGACAAACTCACTCACAAGCTAGAGAGGAGTGTAGAATTTTTGAACGGCTCCGTTGAACAGGCGGACGAGGATATAAATAATTTAAAAACACAATACAAGCTTGAGACTAGTTTATTAAACCAAAAATTGTTGTATTTAGAAGCCTACAGTAGAAGAGAAAACCTCAAATTTGTGAACATCCCTGTGGAGTTAAATGAGGACGTCGATGGCGAAGGAGCGGAAGACACACGTGAGGTTCTGTGGAAGTTTCTGGAGGAAAAATTACACATTGAGGACGCAAGGGAAATCGAGTTTCAAAGAGTGCACAGAAATGGGAGAAAGATCAGCAATAATCCCCGTCCTGGCCAGATTTCTTCGATTTACTGATCGTGAACTGGTGCGAAAAAAGGCGAAGGAACTGAAAGGAACAAATTTCGTAATCTACGAGGACCTGCCAAAGGAGCTCATCGACAGACGACGTTTAATGCTACCAAAATTAAAAGCTGCTAAGAAGCAAGGAAGCAGGGCCTACTTTAGCGCATCGGAGCCAGATAAACTGTATGTAAATGGAACCCTGGTTTTGTAATAATAGAGATCAGTTTTATCTTCGACCTTATTTTGCAGCTTTGACCTACTTATATTTCGCCATAGAATAGTCTTTTTTTTTTCTAGGAAACTTCGTTTTTCAGGGAGCATGGATCAATACTAACTCATCGAATCAGTACCATAGCGCTAGAAATGCTGCGACCACATAGTATATGTACCATGTTTTTGTATTTATGTGTGTGTTTTTTTGTATCCACTGGGGAAAATTCAATTTTTATCCAATCAAACCAAATGAGTACTATTTCTCGCTGCATTTTTCCTAGCTTTAAGCTCTATATTTGCCACTATAGCCTACCAGGGTGATTTAAGTGTCATGTCATTAAATGTCAGAGGGTTAAGAAATCAGGTTAAAAGAAGAAGTATTTTCAGGTTTTTGAAAGATCAGAATTGTTTATTTTACTTTCTGCAAGAAATTTATTCAAAACCAGGTGAAGAAACAGTTTGGAGGAGTGAGTGGGGAGGTGACATTTTCTTTTCACACGGCTCAATTCATAGCAAAGGTGTTTGTATCTTAATTAACCCCTTATATGGTCAGACGGTTAACAACTTCAACAAAGACCAAAATGGGAGAATTGTCTCAGTGGACATAGCTTCTGAAGCAGGCAACTTATCTGTATGTAATATTTATGCTCCAAACAATTTACAACAGCAGAATGAATTTTTGCATTTTTTACATGAATATTTAATGTCCAACACTGATATTGGAAACCTAGTTATAGGAGGTGACTGGAATGTTGTTCTTTATGCCATTGACAAAATAGGTGGGGCGGCGTGGAAGCCACATACTTATCGAAACAATCTTATATCAATGATGAGAGAACTTGAGCTTGTTGACATCTATAGAAAACAAAATCCGAGCAAACTGAGTTTCACTTATGAGTCCAAGGCACTCAATCTCAGCTCGCAAATCGATTTCTTTCTTATTGCTCAATCCTTAATCAAATGTGTGTCTCACATAGGTACAAAAGTTTCTATTGCTCCTGATCACAAAGCAGTAAAACTTAGTTTGACTGTTACAAAAAAAAGACGCGGACCGGGTCTATGGAAATTCAACAATTCTCTTGTAGAAGATGAAGAATATAAAAAACTTATAAAAGAAAATTATCCTAACATAATAAATAAATACTCGGATGTGGAAGACAAAAGGTTAAAGTGGGAACTTATCAAAATGGAAATAAGAGCGCTTACAATCCCTTATTCCAAAAACAAACAAAAAAAGCTTCGTATAAAGGAACAAGACCTGGGGGACTGATTAGAGGAGCTCGACAATCTCCTCTCTCAAAATGTCGATGTAGATGATACAAGCGAAACTCAGCAACGGGAATATACTCGATTAAAACAGGAACTTCATTTCTTATATGAAAACAAGGGAAAAGGTTCAATTCTTCGTTCTAAAGCTAGATGGACTGAGCAAGGTGAAAAACCGACAAAATATTTCTTTAATCTAGAAAAGCGAAACTATAACCGAAAAGTAATTAAAGAACTGAAACGGCCAGATGGAGATAACATTTCCAAAGAAGAAGACATATTATTGGAAATTGAAAATTTTTATAGAGATTTATATACGTCAAACCATGTAGAGGATAAAAGCAGATTATTTGAAAATTTTGTCAGAAATCTTGAAATACCGAAACTCCAAAATACGGAACAAGACGAACTGGGAGAAATCACTCTTAAGGAATGTAGTGATGTTCTGCGGACGTTCGCAAGTGGAAAATCTCCCGGAGATGACGGATTTACCTGGGAGTTCTATAACTGTTTCTTTGACTTGTTGGGACAAGACTTAGTCGATTGTTTCAACGCAGCATTTAAAGAAGGCGAAATGTCAATCTCTCAAAAGCGAGGTGTAGTTACTCTAGTCCCAAAGGAAGATTCAGACCTAGCTGATCTCGCAAACTGGCGACCGATAACTTTACTTAACATGGACTACAAAATTGCGTCCAAAATTGTAGCCAGGAGAATAGAAAAAGTTTTGACGCTCTTAATTAATCCAGATCAAACAGGTTTCATAAAAGGGAGGTATATAGGTCAAAATGTCAGGCAGATAAATGATATTCTTGAGCAAACAAAACTTCAAAACATTCCGGGGTTACTTCTGCAACTTGATTTTCGTAAAGCGTTTGACACTATTGAATGGGATTTCATCCAGAAGACAATTATGGTATTTAATTTTGGTGATAATATCAAACGATGGATAACCACTCTTTACAAAAATTCAGAAAGTGCAGTTTTAAACAACGGCTTTTGTACCAACTACTTTAAGCTATCAAGAGGAGTGAGGCAAGGCTGCCCTTTGTCCCCCTATTTATTCATTCTTGCAGTTGAGTTACTAGCTTGTAAGATTAGACAAGACAAGGAAATACATGGTATAACTATCTTTCGGAAAGAATTTAAAATAGGCCAATTCGCTGATGATACCACTCTCTTTTGCAAGGACACGAACACCGTGCAAAGAGCTATTGTACGATTGAATGACTTCGGTGACCTATCAGGTTTGCGACTAAATCCATCAAAAACAAAAGCAATGTGGTTGGGACCCTGGAGGTATTGCAAAGAAACACCTTTCGGATTCAAATGGCCAAAAGAGCCGATAAGAGCCTTAGGGATATTTATATCCTATGATGAAAAAAAAAAATGACCAATACAATTTTAAAGAAAAAATTCAAAAAATAGATACTATTCATGGCATCTGGCAGTCCCGAAACCTTACACTATTTGGAAGATGTCTTATAACTAAAAGCCTTGGCATTTCGCAGCTGGTTCATTCTACTTCGATTCTTGATATCCCTAAAAAATGCATTCAAGATGTTAATTCTATGATATTTAAATTTATATGGAAAAACAAGAAAGACAAAATCAATCGTAAAGTCATGTTTCAAGACTACGACAATGGAGGTCTACGTGCGCCTAGCATAGAAACTATGTCCAAATCACTCAAATTGGCATGGATCCCGAGATTTTTAATAAACGACCAAATGGGCAGTGAATCCTGGAAGGTTATACCAAACTATTATTTTGATAAATATGGTGGCTTAAAATTCCTGTTGCACTGTAACTATGATGAAAAGTTCCTCGAGCAGGCAAAATTCCCGAACTTCTACAAGCAGATCTTACTATATTTCTCTGAACTTAAAGCATCTTATAATCCAGAATCCGATCAGGAATTGATTCTATTTAATAACAAAGAAATTCGAATTAACAGTCAAACTATCTTTTATCGGAGCTGGTTCAGTAGTAATATTATTTTTATCCACGATCTGTTGAAGGCGGATGGAAAAATTCTCCCTTACGCTGAGTTCATCAGAAAATACAAACTCAGTTGTAATTTCCTAACATACATGCAAGTTGTATCTGCAATACCTCAGACCCTCATTATTAAGGCAAGGATAAAATGCCTAGATAAAACTATTCTTCTTTCAGAATATGAGTTTCAGCTGTCTCGGGATACTACCATAAATTTACTTAAATTAAAAAACAGGGATTACTACTGGCTTTTGATAAATAAGGACAAGCAAGTATTGAAGGCAAGCGTAAAGTGGGAGAGAGATTTACAGCCAGACATGGTGCGGATTGACTCTTTTTTTAGTCGTGTAAAATATATTTCTAGAGAAAACAAGCTGAGAGAATTTTACTTCAAACTTTTGCACAGAATAGTTGTTACAAAAAGAGAACTGCATTTATTTGGTATTAAAAATGATATGCTTTGCATTTACTGTCGCGAAAATGATTCCATTATTCACACTTTTTCAAATTGTCACTGGTCTAAAGAGTTTTTCTTGGAAGTTATTAAGTGGTTTAACAAAGAAAATGGCACCTCTTTCTCCTTATCCCCAACGGAAATTCTCTTCGGCACGAGCTCCACCTCCAAGACTGACCTGATTACCAATAACTTAAACTGTACTCTCCTCTTTGCTAAATATTACCTCTATACCCAAAAACTAGCACAGAAAAACCTATCTTTAGAGGAATTTGTAGTTAAATTAAACTGTAGATTTCATCTAGAAAAATCCCCTCTGTAAAATAAAATATAAGTATTATATAATTTAAAATATATTGTTAACTACTATATAGAGTTACTAAATGATTAGTGCAGCTTCAGACTATAAACAAAAATTGAAATCGCCAATGCCAACCCAGTCTCGGAATGTCTAGTGTAGTGTATTGTTGTAACATCTTGTCATGTATTCCTTTGCATTGTAACCTTTTAAATCTGCTTGTTACGTAAATGTTTTGCATAAATAAAAAAGAAAAAAAATTAAAAAAAAAAAAAATTCTTCAGCTGACAATAAACAATAATATTATTATTGGATGAGGTTTCTGTGTTATCTGGAATAATTAAGGTCAAGGCAGAGGCTGGAAACGGATATCACAAAAACCGAATTTAATAATTGTTTATTACACATTATTTTAAAGAAAATAATGACAAATGCACTGTTGCACAGAAACTCATAGAAAATCTTGGAAATCATGATTGCGCATGCACTCTACAGATTCTTCACTAATCTGCTAGGTGAGCTGATTTCCAGAATTACAGTTAACTGTAGGCTCTTAACCAATGAGAAGACAGATAGTAACTACAATGTATAATGCAACATTTGGTCTGTCAATAACCGACAGCATTCCAATAATTGTATGGCTCTCTTGCAAATTTAAGTTGAATTACACTGTATATGGATCTTCGAGTCTAATTTTTTGAGTGGGTCTTGTAAATATCAGAGTCTCAAGTTTTGCACAAAGCTGTAAGTTTCAAAGTTTCAATGTTGGTCTCTCATTTTCAAGTAGAAACGTAACCAGCTTGCAGAAAAATATGCTATTCTCAGCATGTTGCAGACTCTCAAATACCACTCACCCCCCCCCCCCCCCCCCCCCCCCCCTACATGTACATGGACCCTGGAGTGTACTATGTCACAATTCTCAGAAACTGAGACCAAAAATTAATTGAAGAATAAGGATCTGCATGAAACACGTATTCTCGTAAACACACGAACATGAGCATTGTGTTTATAAATGGTAAAATTTAACCTCAAATTGTCAAAATATCTGTGTTGAAACAGTGCTCCCTATCTCTGTTGGACATTTTGAAGCTTTTACCAACAACGGAAGACAAACAAATTAGATGCCAAAGGAAAGAGTCTGAAAACAAGCGGCCATCTTGGTTATCCTTAGTAACCAGGCTAAATAAAAACATGTCCTCAAGAAATTTACACAGTCGGAAAACGGGTAAGTTTATGAGTAAAAAGAACCAGAAATTTGCAGAAACCAGGTTAGTTTACGAAGTCCAGAGATGCTTGGGAAACTTAGAACTCAATTTCTCTTGTCCTATCGGACAATTCAAGTGCTTTTGGAAATCCACTTGTCTGAGATCAAGAAGTGTTTGTCTCAGACGAGCAGACCTGGGCGCACAACACGAGCCACTGTGAAGAAAACAAGACAAAGTTACAAACACTATCAACCCCTCATTAGGATTATACATGTTATCCAAGAGACATGTGACCAGACCAGAGGGAGAGACCGCTGGCCAGCATTGTCTCGAGTTTAACCTCACCTAAATTACATTTAGCCCCATTACAGATAGATCAGGGGATAAACTGTAAAATTCTCGGCCACTTTATTTGCATCCGGTTGAATGGATCCTTTTGTTTTCATATGAGTCGTTCCATAAAACGTTCAGGGATATGTAAATAAGTGGTCGGTTATTCTAAAATCGTTCCATTTGAAGAGTCTTAAGATCTCTCATCCCACAACTTACTTCACTCGTTCCAGGACCAAGTCTGTCAAACACACTTCTCCGAGTCCCAGAGCTCGAACCTGAACTTTGACCACCACCTTCAGGAAGCTTTTTGCTTCCTTCTACCGTCACCTTGCGTGTTAAACGTGTCCCAGACATCTAAAACACCAAAATACGTCTTTAAAACGATAAAACACTCAAGCAGCATTCTGACCGATGAAGCCAAAAGTCGCCATTTTTGTTCATTGGTAACCTCGCAAATTACGAGCCCGCATCCAGTAATAGCGGACGAATTGTAAATTTATGCGCAGAAGCGCACACGTGCGCAAAAAAATTCAATATGGCTTCGTAGAGAAGGAACTGCGGAGAACAAGTCAATAAATTGTGATTTTTGGAACAATTTATTATGAGTACACAAGAGACGGGTGGAGGCTTGACCAAATGGCAGATCGCAGCCATAATTGGGGCGCCGGTAGCCGTAGCATGTGTGTTAGGCGCGGTTTATTATTGGAAGTCCTCGAAAGGTGATGAGCACCAAGAAGATGCGGAAAAAGGGACTGCGAGCGAAAGTGACGTGCCTGGGAATGAAGCTCCTCAAAGCGAAGACGTAACTGAAGAGAATCAGGTGCGGTGAGATCCAATTATCACATTATACTTCAGACTGAAAATTTGGCTTGTTGCTGGTACCTCCCCTCCCTTTATTAAAGTATCACCCCACCCCCTTTAACAACCCCTTTTTATAAGTCCCGATATCAAAATGCAAAGTCTCCTTACTTGTCTCCATATATTTCTTATGGTGCAAGTGCTGCCGTTCGTGCCAATTGGCATAGTGAGCTCAATAAGGAAATATCATTTCTTTATTTTTACGCTGTGGCTAAATGCCCGGCAGCCGGGCACGGTCTCAAATAGACTAAATGCCCGGCAGTCAGAAATTTTCACAAAATTTTCTCTGAAAGGCTCTTTCAAACCTTTTGAGAGTATTCGATGTTCGTTTAGAAATGTCAAGGGCTTCCAAACATTATTTTGCTTTTCCAATTGACGGAATATCCAAGCTTGGGCATACCATAAGATCGCTATGTTCTCAACACTTAGAAAATTTCTGCTGAGACTCGCAGTCAGACATTTTCACAGAATTTCGACTGAACGTCTCACTCAAACCTCGAAAGAGCATTCAAAGTGCGTTTAGAAATGTCAAGCGATTCCCAAAATTATTTTGATTTTCCAGTTGACAGAATATCCAAGCTTGGGCATACCATAAGATTGCTATGTTCTCGACACTTAGAAAATTTCTGCAGACTGCCGGACACGGCCTCAAATAGACTAAATGCCCGGCAGTCAGAAATTTTCACAGAATTTTGACTGTAAATAATACTTTCAAATAATTTTGGGAATCGCTTGACATTTCTAAACGAACTAAATGCCCGGCAGTGAGAAATTTTCATAGAATTTTCACTGAAAGGCTCCTTCAAACCTTTTGAGAGTATTCAAAGTTTGTTTAGAATAATACTGCATTATACTGATGGCTAGTTGGGAAAATATATTTTCTTCCAATGCCGTCAATATCATGCAGTATTGCCGTCTCAAAATCGAAATTAGTTTTGTATCACGATTCAACTGTTTTTCGGGCAAAAAGAAAGCAAAACTGAAGATAGCTTGTGCTGATCAAAACTGAAATTCTTCTAGTCACGAGCTGATGTACACGACGTTTTGTATGTGTTATCATATTTTGGTTAGCAAAAAAGTTTCAAAAACACAGACTTTTTATGCCATAAATAATTTATAGCTCATTGAAATATCATTGAGAATTGTGATGCATTGTACAATGTATGAGATATTAGCTGCTAATCACCATTGCTTCATTTCTTCGAAATAAAATCAATATTATGTTTTGATATTATTGTAAATCAGTGATATGCATTTGCACTTCATTTCAAAGATCGATAAACCAGGAATAATAAATGCCTGCTACCTTTGTGGCCTTAAGAGCGACTTGCTGTAACTATCAACTATACCTATGCAAGATAGAAAAATTCGATTTTCTCATACTTCGTCACAATAAAGGTCTTTACTAGCTTGTTTAAAAAATATAACTTTTAGGTTGTTTGGATTTTTATTTTTTAGCCGAAGCGGCTTTTTGCATTTGCCGCCCACACTCGCCCAAAATCGTCGCTGAAAACCCACGTTTTTCGCGAGCGAGCAAGCTAAAATTAAAACCATGTCTGGAAAAACTGTACCACCCTGTTAAAATATCGCCTTTTGAAAGTCATTTCGCCTTGTCAGATCAGAATCAAACCTGAGCCTGAATTTTTTATCGAATTTCCAAATTTATGTCCTTCGACGGCTAGGAACCACATGAAAATTTAGGTCAAATTCGTGGGCCAAAAAGTTAATCTGGTACATGGATTTAACTATCAAAACTATTTTTTAAGAACAAAGTATCATTTCATCTCACTTTTTATCCAAAAACTGGCTTGGGTAAATAAAACGAAAAATTTTGAGAGCGTCTTGAAAACAAGGCACTTAAGCTAATTGCTTGACATTTTGACCTTTCATGCTGCGAGAGTTATCACAAACATTGATCCGGAAAATTTAACTGTGGGTCCCATCTCCCGTGAAATAGTGGTCAGTGTGTCTTAAATATCTGAGAAATATCATTTATGGTATTTATAAATCAACATCAAACCCAAACCGAGCATTTTTGTGGTCTAACACAGGTTTATTTTGAATTGCGAACTGTCCATTTGCTAGCGAGTTTGTACAATACATGCGACAAAATACCCGTTTATAAATCAGCATCGACAAAAAACGTCAGGAAACCGGTACAATAGATCATTAACCAAATCTGTACAAGTATTTCTTACCTTAATCTAGCATATCTTGATAAGAAATAGTAACATTGTTGCCGGCTTTACGATAGCGTGCACGAAACGTTCACTGTTCCAAAACTGTTGCCATAAGTTACATATTAACTGACAGCCACAGGAACCCCAAGGCTGCGCATGGTGTAAAAATTAAAAAAGAAAATCATGTGTCTCAAGGATAAATGAACAGCTATTAAAACGGCATATGCTAATGTTAAATGGTCTTTAAAATATCGGAGAAAAACCTTGTACGTCCGAGGGTTAATTTATTTCATGATTTTAATTCCTGTTAAACTAATATATCAAGTCTGGAGTTCGTTACAACTCGATAAAGCACGCGTGACCATTAGATTTTTGAGGGGGGGGGGGGGGGGTGGGGGGCTGTTGGGCAAATACCAAAAAAAATTCGAGCACGGCCTTGAACTGCAAAAAAAAATATCGTGCAAAACAAAAACCCCAGGAAAAACAATTCCTGCAAAGCTTTATATTTTTAGAACAATATTTTTTTTCCAGAAGCAGATGGTCACAACACAAATAAATCACACTGACATTGTAGAATGTTAGCGACTTATATGCACTTGGGGAGGATCAAATGTTCTATCTTTTCATTGGCTTGTTTAGTTTAGCCAATAACAATGGTTTATTTTTGACCCGACGTAAGTTGTGTTTCTTTGTAGGCTTTTTAGCTGATTTCATAAGCATGTAAGATATTTTCTGACACAAGGAATGGCTCTTTTATAGTTGTACAGTGGCATTGTAGGTACATGTATATCTCAATGGATGAGAAATACTTTGTTTATGTGTTGTACAACAAGCTTGTAATTGCAGGGGCGGCGCTACCGGTGGGGCAGGTGGGGCATTTGCCCCACCAACTTTCAACAGCTCAAAATGGCGGTGGGCGGAGATGAATAGTGTAGCAACATCCTTTGACCAGATCTGATGGCGGGGCGCTTTAATGCATTAGAGTTTGCAAAATAAATATTCCGTTAATTAATCAAAAGCCTACAATTTTAGCATCGGAGATATTGTGACTGACTTTAGACTGGAGATTGGATATTGTGAACCAAGCATTTCAATACCCCTTGAGTTAATCGGACGTCAGCTATCGGACTCCAGCTACCGAAAAATCCATCAAACAAATCCATCAATGCTGTGAGTTAGCGCTCGGCCTCTGCCCTAAGAAGGCTTAAGACATATCTACGAACAAACTATGTCACAAGAAAGATTAAATCATTGCATTATCCAGACATTGCATTAACTGACAAATTGAACATGGCTGCACGATATTGGAAATCAGTTTTCTTCTGCCTCTAATGACAGAGCTCTCTTTGAACTCAAAGCTGGCCTTGGAAACTGTTTCTCTGGTCTCAGGAACGCTGGAAATAGCATTTCAGAGAGTTTCATTTCAAAAATTTCCCGGGGAGCATGCCCCCAGACCCCCTTAAAAGCACTTGGCGCGTTTTTTTTTTTTTTTATTTCTTTAAGATGAAAGTCTATTCTCGCGAACTTCTGTAATATTTTAAAGCAAGAAATGATTTTTACATAGAAATTATAATTCCAGATTCTAATTATTAGGACTCGCAAGAAAACCTCATGGGTCCCAACCATAATGGCCATCCATGTTGTGCAAAAACGAGCACGGTTACCCCATTTTTTATTGCATTTTTACAATGGAAAATGACATAATTATCAACTGGACCAAATATTCCTTCTTTTTCAATGGAATCACCTTAAAAAAGAGAATACTATGTTTTATTTGGTTTTGATACTAGCCTGGAACTATGTTACGCCAAACTTGGGGTGCCTGTGGCTGTCAGTTAATATGTAACTAATGGCAACAGTTTTGGAACAGTGAACGTTTCGTGCACGCCATATCGTAAAGCCGGCGACAATGTTACTATTTCTTATCAAGATATGCTAGATTAAGGTAAGAAATACTTGTACAGATTTGGTTAATGATCTATTGTACCGGTTTCCTGACGTTTTTTGTCGATGCTGATTTATAAACGGGTATTTTGTCGCATGTATTGTACAAACTCGCTAGCAAATGGACAGTTCGCAATTCAAAATAAACCTGTGTTAGACCACAAAAATGCTCGGTTTGGGTTTGATGTTGATTTATAAATACCATAAATGATATTTCTCAGATATTTAAGACACACTGACCACCATTTCACGGGAGATGGGACCCACAGTTAAATTTTCCGGATTAATGTTTGTGATAACACTCACAGCATGAAAGGTCAAAATGTCAAGTAATTAGCTTAAGTGCCTTGTTTTCGAGACGCTCTCAAAATTTTTCGTTTTATTTACCCAAGCCAGTTTTTGGATAAAAAGTGAGATGAAATGATACTTTGTTCTTAAAAAATAGTTTTGATAGTTAAATCCATGTACCAGATTGACTTTTTGGCCCACGAATTTGACCTAAATTTTCATGTGGTTCCTAGCCGTCGAAGGACATAAATTTGGAAATTCGATAAAAAATTCAGGCTCAGGTTTGATTCTGATCTGACAAGGCGAAATGACTTTCAAAAGGCGATATTTTAACAGGGTGGTATAGTTTATCCAGAAACGGTTTTAATTTTAGTTTCCTCGCTCGCGAAAAACGTGGGTTTACAGAGGCGATTTTGGGCGAGTGTGGGCGGTAAATACAAAGAGCCGCTTCGGCTAAAAAATAAAAATCCAAACAAGCTAAAAGTTATATTTTTTAAACAAGCTACTAAAGACCTTTATTGTGACGAAGTATGAGAAAATCGAATTTTTCTATCTTGCATAGGTATAGTTGATAGTTACAGCAAGTCGCTCTTAAAAAGCTGTAGCTGAGATCCCACTGTAGTGGCTTATAGTGTGCCAACACACATCTGTGCCAGTCAGCCAACTTTAAATCCTGGGTTAGCATTAATCGTCTTTCAATCACCCAAGCTCTGTTTAACATGCTGGTATTTTTATAAGTCCCCTGCAGAGCAAGCTCAAGCAGTTAAAATGAGGGGCAACAAGTACTTCAAGGGTGGAAAGTATGATCAAGCCATTAGATGTTACACAGAAGCCATTGATCTCTGTCCAGAAGAAAACAAAACTGACCTTGCAATGTACTACCAAAACAGGGCAGCAGCTTATGAACAACAGGTGAACATATTTTCTGATGCAGTCTTGTTGTAAAAGAATTACATTTACATTAACCTCCTCAGCAAGCAACTCTTTGGGCACCAAGAATGAGGACAAGCAAAGGGCAAGAGACTGGTCAAGAGGACAGAAATGTGACTGACTTGGGAGGGGACGGGAGGCCTAGGAGAGAAAATAGTGACTTAGCTCCCGACCTCCTCCCCATCTATTCTTTTTTTGCCCTTTGGCCTTAGTCACTGTTCTGAAATAAAAACTTAGTTAGTACCTTTTCTCATCAGTGAAATAGTGCTTGAAGACCAAAAGGAAGCTAACAAGTAAATTCTTAGCCTGCGCGCAGACGTATCCGATTTCCTTGCTCCCCACAGAAAACAGATGTCTGTGTAACGCTGTTTGGAATCGTGTTCATGTATCTTGCTGTTCTCGATTAAAATATTTCAAAAATTATCTTGAACAACTTGTGCTGTGAAATGATCACTGCTATGTGATAACGTTTTCAAGATTCATTCCCTAGCTCTAATTTCTAGTTCACATGCCAAAATTGGACAAATCTGAGCAAGAAAAAATAAAAAAAGGCCTAAAAAGAGGCAGGTACAAAAGTCGGAACGGATCAACTCGGATCGAATCGGACCGGATCCAGTCCGGGTCGAATCAACTCGGATCGACCCGGATCGACTCGGATCATAAAAAAAAATTGAAATGAGAAAAAATAAGAATTTTACCCAATTGTAGGTTAAAATTCCTCTCAGAAATAGGCCAAATCAAGTAAGCTTTGCAACGTTTAGAGCTCCGTGGCGTTCTCCGTTCTCCGTGGCGTTCACCCGGCCACCACTTTGTTCACTGGTGCCAGTTCCACTCGGATCATTTTGTTGCACGCTCCATCGATCGATCATATAAACATGGACCCAGCTGAAGGCGAGGAAGGTAAAATGTAGGCCATCTTTCTCCCCACCATAAATAAATTCATGTCGTCTCAGGGTTAGTACGACAGTAAAGAAACTTCCTTTTCGCTACGCAACCACGAGTTCTATAATTGTGACAAAAAGCAACATCGCCTGCTGTAAAAAAAAAAAACAATATGAACATTCTGAGTTACAGAAACTATAATTTTCTTGAAATTAAGCACTTTCATTGAGAAAGATGGCTTAGATTTTACCTTCCTCGCCTTCAGCTGGGTCCATGTTTATATGATCGATCGATGGAGCGTGCAATGAAACCACGAGTTCGTGACCTGATCCGAGAGGAACTGACACTAATAAACAAAATGGCGGGTGAATGCCACGGAGAACGGAGAACGCCACGGAGCTCTAAACGTTGCAAAGCTTACTTGATTTGGCCTATTTCTGAGAGGAATTTTAACCTACAATTGGGTAAAATTCTTATTTTTTCTCATTTCAATTTTTTTTTATGATCCGAGTTGATCTGAGTTGATCCGACCCGGACTGGATCCGGTCCGATCTGATCCGAGTTGATCCGTTCCGAC
The DNA here is from genome assembly GCA_024195265.1 of Dendrophyllia cribrosa. Classification (NCBI taxonomy): domain Eukaryota; kingdom Metazoa; phylum Cnidaria; class Anthozoa; order Scleractinia; family Dendrophylliidae; genus Dendrophyllia; species Dendrophyllia cribrosa. Next base: position 20,053,823 of record JAJLRJ010000010.1, read on the forward strand.
TTTTGTACCTGCCTCCTAAAAAGTCATATAGGCTGGACATGCTCTCGGCCCTTCATATCTAAGCACACTAATCTGCTAATCTAATTATCTAAAGTTATTGTTATTCATAAAAGAAATCCCAAGGGCATCTAGTACGGCAAAGACAAAATGCTGCAGGGTTTGTTTGAAAGGAACAACTTGTCATGAGCGGTTTAAAAGCAGTGAAACGAGCAACTTGAGTGCTTTAAAAGCAGTGAAGCGAACAACTGGCGATTTTTGCGAGTTTCACGAGTTTCTATTAAGGTGGCTGAACACAGTTTCACTGTACCTTTGTGTCATTTATTGTCATTTTAAAACTACTAACGTCTGGGCGCCCAAAATTGGCGAGGCATACGATTAAGCAACAAGCTATATATTTTGGTATTTTTGTTGAGCTTTTAGGGTGTTGCCATGGCAACACCGTGGATTGAAAATCAGCCTGCAATATTTGGTTTCTTTTATTTTCAGAAAATCTAGTCATTAGATTTTGTCCATCATTTGTCTCCAGTAAACTCGTAAAAATATTCGCATGTTAACACTGGTCTCAAGTAATTTTGACAGAGGGATCTTCCGTAATTTGTGGTTTAATATGTTTGCGTTTTGTGAAAATCTCCTCTGTTAGATTTCAAATTTTTGATGGCAGGTGAGTTCGGCATATTCGGAACTATTATTGTGCCAAATTTCGTGAAATTCTAATGAGTAGTTTCGTAGAAATCAGCACGTTTCCGAGGAAAGTTGCTAAAACATCCAGTCACAATTTTTTAGTCAACTGCGCATGCGTTGCATTTGACTGGGTTCTCGATCCAAAGACAAAAACGACCAAAAAGGCAGTGTATTTCTTCAATGGTTCTATATATTATCTATTGATTCAACAAACATTTTTACGAACAAAAAATTGTTTGATTTTAAGACGAAAAACAACACTTCCGCGATCCACGCTGAGCAAAATAAAATGATCGTTGAACAGGCGCCACTTTTGTTTTTCTCAAAACTCTGCGCGCGCTGACTCACGTAAGCAGCTGAAATTGAAGAGCGCGCGCAAACTGTGTTCAGCCACCTTAAGTGAAACGAGCAACTAAAGCGGTTCAGCCGCAGTGAAATGAACAACTTGAGAGGTTTAAAAGCAGCGAAACAAACAACTTACGCTTTTTGCGAGTGACACGAAAAACTTGGCTGTTTAGAGGCAGTAAAACAAACATCTTGACAGTGCATTTTTCAAGTGAAACGAACAACTTGAATTGATTAAAAGCAGTGAAGCGAATAACTTGCGGATTCAGGATTGCTGTTATGAATAATAATAACTTTAAATAATTAGATTAGCAGATTAGTGTGTTTAGATAAATTGTTTTGTAAGCTTTGCAGATAAATGGTTTGCAGTAGGAGACGTCTGCCTGCAGGTTATAGTCAGTCCAACCTTGTAAGCTTTGGAACTGTACTTGTTAAAAAATTCCTCCTCAAGTCCATCAGTGTCGCTTCTGTAGAAGTCTATTGCATGATTCACAGAAGTACGGCATCATAGAGTGTACAGCAAACTCTAGTGAAAGGTTTCATCGTCAACTGTAAATTCCCAGTGACCTTGAACAAGATTTTGTCGCTTTGCTTCACGATAGGCAAGAAACACCAGCACACAATCACCCATGTTTAGTCAACATAATATTTAGATCTGTCAATGGAAAAACCCGCCTGACCTTTTATGCAGCATAAATTATTTCAGCATTTTGCAGGGTGGGATGAAAATGAAAAAATCAGCTTGCCCTTCGGGCAAGCTGCTACTTTAGTTTACTAGCCCGGAGCTCTGAAGAGCTAGCCCAAAAGTAAATTAATTATTAAAAACAAACAAATTTAAACAAGGGATGAATATTACACCAAGAGGCAAAAAATCTCCAACTATGTTCGCTCCCGACGGCGAATGTTGCGGAATAAATTATAAATTACGAGAAAAACTTATTTTTGCGCTGGTTATGAAAGTTATGCTCGATTGATCAATGAAACTAGTACTCTTATTCGAAATCTTTCGCCTTTGGATAACGTAAAATATCTTGCAAGCCCTTTCGGAAGTTTGATACAACAAAAATAACACATTTTATATTACATGACTTGCTTGCGAGTATCAAGAGATTAAATTACGCACGGTGTTCTACGCGTACACGGCAAACGGCAGCTTGCAGTTTATTATCCTTACTTTTCCTCGAATCGTAAAATAAATCCACCAGAAAAATCGCAGTTAATTCACATGTTCATGAGTTTGAGAAACGTGAAACTACTCACTTTCCCATGGAAATGGCAGACGGCAAAAATATTTGCCGTTCGTGGAAAAAACAATCTATCCAGTATTAATTAACGCAACGACTGTGTCGGCAAATGTTCAAGTTGTCTAGCTTGTTGAAAACGGTCTTAATCGACAAGAAAGATCCTAACTGGTTTACTTTGAACTTAATACAATGAAAACAACAGCGATTTTAAAGACCTAAAAACAGAGGAGTGAGAACACAATTACGGCCGCAACTGTACATTATAATTATTTACGAAAACGCATCATTCAATTCCATTTCTTTTGTTCGCCGTTGATATTTTCTTACATTTTTAAAATGTTCATCGCATTCACTTTCACTAGAGAACTGTTTACATGTATTACACACTTCTTATTTTAATACTTAACTTAATGATGAGAAAAGGCAACAAATATTGCTTGCCCGTCGGGCAAACTCCGACAAAAAGACACTTGCCCGACGGGTCGCTTCACTAGCCCTGGGCTATCGGACAGCGCTTTTGTCGCGCCCTGATTTTGGGGTGACAGACAATCAGAGTTGTTTCTAACAATGCCTACTGTCAAGCATCCAATCAGAGTAGCCCACCGATCCTTGAGAAACAGCAGGATACGTGAACATGATTCGAAACAGAGTTACCCAAATGTCCGTTTTCCGCAGGGAACAAGGAAATCGCATACATCTGCGCGCAGGCTAGTAAACTCTCAAAAGGAGAACAAAACGTTATCAGTTTTAAGTAATTTTCCATTTTTGACAGAGTGCAAAAACTTAAAAAGAAATGGCACAATTTTCAAGTTGCAGCGCATTTTTGGCCGCCGCAATTTTGGATTGGGGTGTGATTGCGGTCAACATCGAGCTGCGTTCGCGATTGAAAAATTGTGGCAAAAAACGCGCCGCGAATCGCGCCGCGTTTGTGGCCGCCGTGATTGCACCGCGAATCGCGCCGCGAAACATGGTGCGATTGCGCGCATTTTTGGCCCATGATTGCGATTTACTCGTGCCACAATTGCGACGGCTCGATCGCCCTTTTGCGGCACGATGACGAATTACTTGTCGCGAATTACTTGTCGCGGCACGATTGCGCTTGTCACGGTGCGATTACGATTTACTCAGGCAGCGATCGCGCTACAATTTTTTCAAGGGAATCCGTTTCAATCCTGGCCATCTGCAGCCCAAGACACTTCTTTGTAGTTTCAGTGCACTTACACTGTATAAAGTAAGGTTAAGCAAATCTGGACCACTAATCTTTGATAAAAATATTTCTTTTAGGTTTTAAAAGTGATACTAAAAGTAGATGACATTTTGCCTTTTAGAGATATTTAAATTTGACTGTGAGTTGATACTGAAGTGCAACAATTTCATAAAACATCTAGCTTGTCTGCAACAATAGTGAAGAATAATATCGAAAATTGTCGAAAGTTTTGGACTTTCATACAAATAACAAATCGAAGTTGGCCCTACGGGAGTATTCTTTGACGCGAAAAATTTCTAAGTGTCACGAAATGAGTCACTCGCGTAGTATACTTAGTCTAAGCCAAATCAACATCGCTTGCCAGAAGCGCTTCGTAAAGCTAAACGAACATATAATATTGTGGACCAACAAAAGTGAAGAATAACATCGAAAATTGTCGAAAATTTTGGACTCCCGTGCGAATAGCAAATCGAAGTCCGCGTACGGGAGTATTCTTTGACGCGAAAAATTTCCGAGTGTCACGAAATGAGTCGCTCGCGTAGTATACAGAGACTCAGTAAATTAGTCTGAGCCAAATCAACATCGCTTGCCAGAAGCGCTTCGTAAAGCTAAACGAACATATAATATTGTGGACCAACAAAAGTGAAGAATAACATCGAAAATTGTCGAAAGTTTTGGACTCTCGTACGAATAGCAAATCGAACTCCGCGTACGGGTGCCATACGAATAGCCAAAACGAACATGTTTCAATCAGCCCACTGATCTTCATTATGCTCACTGGTTGACTGTAGTTTTTGTTAGAAAATCAACACGTTGTCAAACTGAATTTCACTTCTGTCATATCGGCTGCCAGCGATTATCGTGATATTACTACGAGAAAAATTATTTAGCATGCCGGGGAAGCCAAAGCACTGTGTACCGTGTCAGAGCTTTACTATGTCAAGGAAAGAAAACTTTACCGTGTCAAGAAAACAAACTTATACCGTGTCAAGATAACAAAGCTTTACCGTGTCAAGAAAACAAAGCTTTAAGCTTTTGTGTGTTAAGCAGGTAAGAACAATAGTGACTAACACGGAACACGGTAACTTTTGTTTTTCTTTTTAAATATGCGCATTTCAGAACTCTTGACACGATTAGCGTGTCGTGTCACAGCGTGCTAACATACCGTGTGCGTGTCATCACCTTAGTACATGAAATCCTGTGGAGGGTCACAAATAATGTGACCACCTACAGTTAAAGAAATAGTTAATTAATATTCTGGTGTATTTATACCATACAGTCTGTTGATTCATCTTCATTAACTACATATCTTATCTGTTTTTATTATAGAAAAACTATGAACAAGTACTTGCAGATGCCACTAAAGGTTAGTGTCTACTCTTACATATGTACATGTAGTAAGAGGAGTCATTAGTAGCTCAATCTTGGACAAAACTGGATGAAATTTTGTGCTGAAATCACACTTTCCACAGTTACTCCCCTGGTGCAATGTTGTTTGGGAAGGCTGCCATTTTCATGCCAAGTTTTAGAGATCAAAACAACATTCAAGGGGAGGGGGCTTGCAAAGTCTGCTATTGGTTTGCATATTGGTGAGATTGCAGCCTGCAGCCGAGCCCAATTTTGTTCAAGATTGTACTGCACATAATTTTTTGCATTATTTGCACAACTGCACAAGCACTAATGCATTCCAAAGCAAGAGGGTTTCCTTTGAGGATTCAGTTCCCTCAGTAAATAAGTGGTTGCTTTTTCCTAAATAAGCATGTCGACCTATCTTTTTTATTCCATGTACACTTCATGAAAATAATACTCTCCATTATATCCAAATTTGAAGAATTTTTCTTTAGTAGATTTTGAAATATTCTCATGGAATCACTTTCACATTCTAGTTTTAAGCATTAATTTATTTTCACTGGGAGCATACAGATGCTGAAATTGTCCCATTATTTGTTGTTGTTTTAATTAGTATAGAAAAATATGTATATAGTGTAAATATTTATTTATTTATTTTTTTTTTGTAAATTTTATTTTTTGCTTTCTTATATGTTATTTTACTCGAAGAAATTAGCTTCACAAGCTACACTTAAATTTGAGTTAAAATAAAGTTTATGTATGTATGTATGTTGTTGCTGTTGTTGTTATTTCATTTAATAGTTTCTCTTTTTCGGTAACTTTAAAGCCTTTCTTGGTGGCATTGTTTTGCCATCATAACAATAATACTAATATTTCATTGCTATTAACTTTTTGGAAATAATGGTTGCCTCTTGCTCAAGGCTAGGATTTTCAATATTGCAGTCATAAGTGCTAGCAAATTACATGTGCAATGTAATATATATATATATTACTACAGCACTCTGACCCCCTCTTTTTATTATATTTTCTTGATGTACTAGCTGTAACAAATAACTGCAAAGTTTCATTACAACTTCTTTTTTGAATGGAATCATCTTGAAGGAAAGAGCTGTTGTGGTTTCAATTTTTTTTTGGTTGGAAAAATATTTATTTTATTTTCAAACCAGTTTAATTTTTATTTTCCTTTGTCTTTAAACCAAAGAAAAATTGAACCACAACAGAGCCAAATAATGATGCAAAATTTTGTCCAGATTGTTCAAACAATCAATACAGTTGAATCGTCATGAGTGACCACTTTCGAAACCAGGAAAGGTAGACAGATTTAACTTGGTAATATTTTTTATTAATTTTACACTTACTTGTTTGCATTTCACTAAACATCTGTTAATATGAATTATTGTGTTCACTTGATAGCTATATATCAATGTGCATTTTTCTTATTTTTTAGCCATAGAATTCAATAAAAAGTATTCCAAAGCCTTTATGAGAAGAGCACGGGCCCATGAACAACTTAACAGGAAGGAAGAGTGCCTACAAGGTGACCTGTAGACAATACTTATACATTGTATTGATTGCGTCGACGAAGGAGACGCTTCCTAATCTTGTCGGCTAAGCGGAACGAATCGAGAAATGTGTCGGTACCAAATCTGCGCCATTTTGAAACGTCACAATAGTATCCAGCATTCTAAGCGCGTCGTCTAGGCTAAGCGGAACGAATCGAGAAAAGTGTCGGTACCAAATCTGCGCCATTTTGAAACGTCACAATAGTATCCAGCATCACGTGGAAATCAGGCATCATCCTGGGGAGTTTGGGTTTCGAAATGTCACATGTGAATAATCTATTTGTCTTGATTTACATGTAGTTTCGGATATTTTCCCGATTTTGGACTAGAATCGTACGGCTCAATATTTCAATGCCTAGTAAAAGTACGCAGTGGAAAAATTGGACGAAGGTTCTTCTCCGGACCAAGTAAGTTGTTGGGTCTCTTTGGAATCAAGCAAGAAGTTACAGATTTTCCTCGCTGCCGTTCTGGTATGTTTTGAATGTTCTATCTTGATTTTGCTGTGGTTCTCTGCCTGATTTGGGAAGCTTTCACCTAAATACCGACGTCGTTCTTCACGATGTTCTACGGTACGGTGCAATTCGCTTATGTCTTGTAGCAATAATTCACTGACCGGCCGCGCCAGGCGAACGCAGATAGTTTAACTTTACAGTGCTCGAAATTGCGCCTGTATCGGGCGCATTTGCGACTAAAGATTTCGCAGTTTTGTGACTAAAATTTGTCTAGCTAATAAAGGAATTATATTCAACAGTCTTGTGTCTTACTTGCAATTGGTAGTTGTAATTTTATCCGAAAAATCTTGCGAAATTTCACGTTGAATGTTGCGTGACTTAAACGTCGAAATTTCTCATTTCCGGTTCCGGTATTGGTACATGTACTGAGGAGTATGATTTCAGAATTGGAGGAATAACCGAAATGAAATCAAGACAAATATACTATTTATATGTCGGAAAAATCTGAGACCTTTCGGAGTACACAGCACAGCAGGATTTTGCCCGATTCCACGGCGATAGCGTGAATTTGTTTGATGACGGCCCGACGTTTTTGCCTGCGTGACATATCTTGCGACATAGCCCTTTTCAACAGTGGCTGAATTAATTCATGAAACCGAGGTACTAGGCTAAGACGAGGTGCCACGGGATAAGGAGACGCACTATAATCTATGATTACTACTAGTAATAATTACTATTCTGTTGCTGCATAAATGCTGCTCATCAGTTGGTTGGACAGCAGTCAGTAGAAGGTTTGAATCTGAGCCAAACCACATACATGTATGCTCAAAACATTGATACCATTGATGAAACTCTTGAAAAATGATATTACCATTTCGCTTTGTCTTCTTTACATGTATAAGGACATTAGTATTACCAGAGGCTACAGGGCACTGTTAGAGCACAACCCTGTGATCACTAACAGACCTCATCCCTCAGCTAAACTGTAAAGTGCATTGAAATAAGATTTAAGGTCGTTCCCAAGCATTAGGTGTTTCACTGAAGTCCTATCAAAATTCAGAAGCATTAAAAGCAGATTTAGATTCCAAAATGATTATACACCGTAGAATTGCAGAGAGTTTAAAACTACACATCTGGGCCAAATTTTGAAGCGCAAGAGCATTTGTTCAAGAGTTATAGGCGAACGAGTATTAGACATTTTTAGTAAGAAATGTATAGAGCGGCCATCTTGGTGCCCTACTAAAGGGCACCAACATGTCGGCCAAAACTTTAAAGTCTTAATTACACCCAAAATCTCGTCACAAAATATTGGATTCACTATAAGTTCTATTAAATCGTCTTATAAACATCTATAATGCAAAAATAACTTTCAACTGGTTTAATTTTGTTTATTTTCATGGCTTATCTGAAATAGCGTGACAAATTGTGTGACACATTTAAAATCTTTAAAATTCGGAAGCAAAACATCATTAAAACCTTAAACTTTTTCCAAAGGATTGTAACACTGGTACCTACATACCATGTTAGAAACAGCTTTATAGGATGTATATGTTGTGGTTTAAATTTTTCTTTGGTTTGAAAATTTTCAAACCAGTTTAAATTTTGTTTTCCTTTGTCTTAGATTATGATAATGAATCAAGGACAAAGGAAAATAAAAATTAAACTGGTTTGAAAATTTTTAAACCAAGAAAAAAATTGAACCACAACATATACTTTAGATATTTTATTTTGTTATGACATCATGTGCAAACCCCCAATTTTAACAAAAGCATCTACAGTACATGTATGTTGTGGTTTAATTTTTGTTTGGTTTGAAATATATTATTGTCAAAACAAATAAACTTTGTATTTTTATTTTCCTTTGTCATAGATTATGGTTATGAATCTGAGACAAAGGAAAATAAAAATTAATCTGGTTTGAAATTTTGAAACCCAAAAGAGAATTGCAAAAAAAAACATGAATAATCATTTTTGGGGGGCTCGTGAGATGTACCTGTAAGCAAGAATGTAGCTAAGATATGATCCAACAGGTGACATTTTGTTCATCACAGGCAGAAAATTTTGGTAAAAAAAAGAGAAAGAGTTAAGCAGACACAGTTTTCCAGGCAGGAAAAATAAAAACTCAGTCTTCAGGTGGTTATTTTTTCTGCCTTCCACCTATTATTCACATCCTGGGAAGGATGCCAATATGTTATGCTTATTTATTAGTTGTCACTTTTTTGCTGGGGTTATTGCCATGGGAACACAGCAATTACTAGAGGAGGGCAAATATTATGCAAGAATTGAGCTTGATTCTTAAATATTTTGAGTTTCCTTCAGTGGATTTTTTTTAAACTGTCACTGCTATCTTGCATTTTGGAAAAAAAAAATCATAGGGTCATTTGGACAGTTTTTCCAATAATTATCATGCAATTTCATATAATTTATTAAACTATAGACAGGGATTCTGACAGGATGCGCGGGTGCGGGACCGCACAATTCCGCACAATTCCTAAAAATCCGCACAATCCCGCACAATACTGAAATATTTGATTAAAATTTTAATTAAATCAGGTATTTCTATTGATTACCAAGATTTCGAGAAACGTTTTAGGCTATTTTCAGCCCATTTTCCTTCCAAACAATCGAGAAAACCCTTGCTTTCCTTGAACAGCTCGAGAGGATCGAATATAAAAACAACAAGGCGTTCTCTTCGCAGTCCTGGGAACTAGTCTCAGTTTTACTTCTTTCCAACTTCCTACAGATTTTTTTCGCGTAGCTTTTTAGTTGTCGTTTTTCTTAGCGGCCTGTTGATATTTTTTCGAGCGCTTTCACTTCCTCTTTCAGTTTAATATGTCGGGGACCGAAGAAGAAACACCGAAGAAATGTACCTGGTCACACCGAAATGAATGTCAAAGAACTTATCAAGTTTGCAAATCGACAAACAAACTATTAAAGCGCTGGAACTTCGGATTGATAGGAGAAAATTATTAAGTTCTGATCAGAATACTGGATTTGATTTTTTCAATCAAGTGAAAGACGTTTTCATTCAGGAAAATGCAAAACAACCATGCTATCAAATTACATTTAGCACGCAATTTGCATACATCTCGAGGTTGTGTTTTTGCGGCAAACTTTTGAATTGAAGAAATTGTGTGAACCTTTAATGGAAATTATTCAAACTACATAAAATGTACGGATTTTTCATAAAGGAACTCGCAACAGATCGGAAACATTTCATTTAAATGTGGTATTTCGGTTTTACTTGATCATCGAGTTCATCGTGTCACGCAATGTGATTTTGTTGAGACAAATAAACTTTGGTGAAGAAAAACAGCCGCAAATTGGCGATTGCTGGGTACATTTTAATCCCCAAAGTAAAACATCTATTTGTATTTTTCATTTATGTAGAATTTCCTCCCTGACATATTTTTCTGGCCTGGTTAGAACACTGGTGATTGAATATTAATTTTGGTTGGTCACAGGATTGCACAATCCCGCACAATTTCCCGCACAATCAACGTTATTTCCCGCACAATTTGCCTCAAAACTCCCGCACAATTTTAGTTTTTTCCCCGCATCCTGTCAGAATCCCTGTATAGACTAAACTGCTCTGACAGATTTTTCCTTAAAGTAATAATATTATGTGAAAGGTACATGTAAAAAAAATTTGCAAAGTTTAAGAAAAAGTACTGAAGGAATATGAGATGCAACTTAGAATAATATTATTGTGTTTATATTCCTGCGCGCGTCTCAGCCCTACCTACTTTTAATAGATAACACTTTTGATGGTTGTTTCACTACTTTGAATGTAGCAAAACCAGGCAAATAGTCAAATAAAAGTTATTTTTCTTTTCTCGAACAGATCTCACAGCTGTGTGTATGATTGAAGGATTTAATAATCCTAACTGGATGATGCAAGCAGATAGAGTCTTAAAAGAAATAGGAAAAGAGAAAGCCCAGGAATATTACAAGGTATAAGATCCATTTTTAACTACAAATTGTTTATAAAATAATTCATCCATTCAGAAATTATTTTGAATAAGTTGTTTAAAATACAGCTTACTACATGTACTTAACAGTTGTCAGTGTTTTATTACAAGGCCTGCCAAAGCTCAAAATTCAAGAAAAATCCCAAATTTCATTTTGTAAAATGTTGATTGCAAAAGAAAAGGTACCATGCAAAAGTGCTGTCAAAGAGGTTTCATTTGAATGGTCACACCATAGGATTTTGTCAACGGACTAAAAAGTTAGAAATATGCTACATGTCTCCATAATTGACTCTGGGAGTGAAAGAGTTAAAAATCACAAGAAAATCTCATCACCTTCTATTTAGGACTCTCAATTGTCATCATGTTGTTTGCAACAAGGTCAGACTGCGTGTATTCAATTTTTTGGTGGCTGCTAAATAGGGATATAACCTTCATCTGAACCGCTAAAAGGTGGCCGCTGTCGCTAAATAGGGGACAGGGTGGTTGCTTAATAGGGTTGTTATTACAGTGTATATAGTTAAATGTAATTTAACTGAGTTAACTACGTGGAGCAAGCATTCGTAATTAGCCTCATTTACTCGGCCCTGGGACTGGCTTTGGGGGTGCCTGTTTTCTAGCGGGGGAATCTGGCAGCGGTTAGTGTTTGTGTTAGCAGTTCTGGCGGGCTAGCAGTTAGCGTCTCCTACATGGCTCACCCGGCAGTTAGAGGTTAGCGTTTATAGCAGCTTGCGGCCATGTTCTCCACATCGATAGCGTTAGCAGTCACCAGCTTCGGATGTGGGGTTTCTGGGCTTAGCTATGGTCAGCGGTCTTCTCATCAGCTTAGGCTCATGCAGCACCATGTGCTCTGAGGTCGTTTTATCGTCTGGTTTGTTGTTGGCGTTTAGCTTGCGCTCCCCTGCCCCTCCCTTCCCTTGTATTTTGAATAAGCTATTGATTTATTAAATTATTTATTCATTTAGTTATTTATTATTTATTTTGTCTTTCCACTGAATCTCGTGTTCAGTGTGACAGGGGCCTGGGTCTGTAGGGGGCTGTACGTTGTGTGGGGGCTCATGGCTGGGTTGCGGGCAGTTCCGGCCACGTGGGCGGTCTTCCTTTATGGGGCCAGGGGGCTGCATTGCTGCCCCCTTGGATCCCCCGGGCACCCAACCTCCACTTGTGACGAAGATTGTTAATGCAGTGTTTCAGTTTCTTAACAAGTGATTTTGAAATCAATAAATAAAGTGAACCTTTTGCATGTAGCATGTTATTTTTAAGTATTAGCATGTTTACATATTTTCTCTTACAAGTGTAGATGTGAAGATTTTTATATCTAAACCACTTTTTCTTTTGCAGAATAGAGAACCTTCCTTACCTTCACCAACTTATATCAAAGCTTATTTAGAATCTTTTTGTCATGGTAGGCTTCTTTCAGTAAACTAATATTAATTAATTCCTTAATTTAATCACACTTAAATGTTTATGATTGTAAATCTTTCTTGGCGACAGATGTTGTGGACCTTCCAAAACACAGACTGCCACATGTACATGTAACAGAAACGAGGGTTGAATAAAAGCTGTTAACTCTTGATAACATTCAGTTGAAGCTCTTGAAATCACCACCTACTTTCATTGTCATATCAGCCGGGGCACTACTTCGCTTGCCAGTTCTTTAGAGGAGATGGCATTTAATTTATAAAAGAAATATCCTGTTCACTTTCCAAAGTCAGACCTCTACTTCAAACTTTTCTGACAGCCATGAAGTGGCTACCTTGGAGATGAGAAAGTAATCACAATTAGATCTGGGTGTTCATATTACCAGAGCTTACTTAGTTTCACTAAGAATTTCAGTAAAGTTAACAAGGTTTTGTGGGAGCTGGTCGCTAATTTTAATACTAAGAGTGGTTGCAAGAAGAACTTCATCTGTACTAGAAAAGACACCGCAGAGCATGCTTTCAGATCTTATTTTTAATAAATACAATTCTTAATAATGCTTACATCCAAGATGGCCACTTTTGTGGCTTTGCTAATAATTAATAAATTAATTATATTGAACTGCAGTCTCATTTATTTCAGAGAGATAAATTTTAGAATCAGTCTTATTAATAGCACTATCATGGCTGGCCATTTTTGTTTTAAAGAAACCATATATCATGGGAATGCATGCCCAAATTGTGTGACAGTTCTTGTTGTTTTAAAAAGTAGTATAATAGTTGATTGCTTTGTGCAGACCTGTACTAAAATTCTTGGTGAGAGTAGTAAGGGATGGCTAGATGGGAAATAGTCATTTTTTCCTAACCACACCCTTTTTGGATTTTGAATATGGGGAATAGTCAAAATCCCCTATATACGTCATCGCTGACGTCACCCCAACGGAAATAATGGAGCCACTATATAGGGGATTTTGACTAGAATTATTTTTCAATTTTTTTTCAAATTTTTTTGAATTTTTTTTTGAAGTTTTTTTTTCAATTTTTGATTTATATAGGTGATTTTGAGTATCGAATTTTTTCAAAAAATTTTTTGATTTTTTTCAAAATTTTTTTCAAATTTTTTTTTTTTGGGGAAGTGGTCAAATTTCCCTGTGTACGATCCTCCTGGGGAATGAATTGGGGAAGTAGTCAAAATCCCCAATATGAAAGAAGAAGCCCACACAAAGATGAAAGTTCAATAACGTGTTTAATGAAAATCATCAACAAGAAAAAATTTCAAGGATTAACGCTTTCTTCTTTTCTCGAGTAACTTTCCGATCGGGGTTTGAGCAAAATTTATCTGGATGTTATGGTGATAAAAGCGCTTATCATCGAGCGCTGAATAATTCTTTTAACAGAACATAATACAAGCAATCACTTGGTAATTAGACCGCATGAAAACCTTCAGGGCAAAAAATTAAAAGTCAGACATTTTCCGCGAAGACGTGTCGTAAATCGGGTTCTCTTTCTCTTTCGATTCCATCGCATGTTAGAACGAAAATCATCTTGGCTCGCCTCCGGGACATTCCGTGAATGAAAAAAGAAAAAAAAAATAGTTTGAATTCAATACTCGCAGAAAACTCGTTTGAAAGAAGAAACGTGAAAGTATTTTAAACAAATCAAATTTTCCTCGCATGACGAATCGAGCAAAGACAAACAAACAAACTACGAACCTGCGGAAAGATTTTGCAGTACAAAAATCCCTTTCTTTTGCCGAAAAGGTTGTCCTTTTTCCAAAGCCACCTCTTAAACCTTCCACGAGGAGAGTTGTCTGATTTTTTAGCGAGGAACCATCTTTGTTTTCACGCCGTGAAAAAATCTTTCTTGTCTTTCTCAGAACAGCGTTTTCCTGGAAAAACCGGCATGACGAATCGAGCAAAGACAAACAAACAAACTACGAACCTGCGGAAGGATTTTGCAGTACAAAAATCCCTTTCTTTTGCCGAAAAGGTTGTCCTTTTTCCAAAGCCACCTCTTAAACCTTCCACGAGGAGAGTTGTCTGATTTTTTAGCGAGGAACCATCTTTGTTTTCACGCCGTGAAAAAATCTTTCTTGTCTTTCTCAGAACAGCGTTTTCCTGGAAAAACCCGGCTTACGCCATCACTTGGCTCCAGACCACGCGCGAACCACCAGCGGGACCTGGCTCGACGATAAAAGAGTTTAAATTGAAATCGTCTCGTCCCAAGTGTTTGCGATAATCTTGCACCCATTACTGTTTTCTTCTGCCGAGCAGCTCGTCTGGCTTTGCGTTGTAAGCGAATGAGAGAAGAATGAAAAAAGAACAAAGCGCGAGCCTTTATAAAGGGAAAAAAAGCTGACGCCACCCCTCAGGCTACGAGGAAGCCCTTCGCTGACGTCTCTTGTCTTTGAAGGGCAATTTGTTTTGTCAACCAAGCGTTTCCAGAAAGTGAGAGTGCTTTTTGTTTTGTGTTTTTCTTGCTTGTTTTTCGTTTTCTTGTTTTCGAATGTTCTTGTTGATTTTTTTCATCACGTTTTTGACTTTTTTTTTTTTGACTTTTTTTTTTTTTTTTTTTTGATGAATTCTTATTCAAAAAACCGGTTAGTGCAAGAAAAAGAGCACACGTGTTTTGACCATTTTAAAGCAACTTTATTACAACAATCTTGTTGTGAAAACAGGTCAACAATTTAAATAGTGACAACTTTTAAACGTCTCTTTTTTCTGAACAACTTTCTTACTCTTGCACCCAACCGCGAGGTTTGTGTCGTTTCAAGGCGACCCCTTTTCCTTTTTGAATAATGTTTTCTATCTTGGCTTGTCTTTGCTTTTCTCTCTGTTTCATGCTTTCCTTGTGCTCTTGATATTCTGTTTCCAGTTGACCCCACAGTTTGTCACGACGTTCCAGCAGCTCTCTTTTGTGTGCTTCCACGGCAGCATCGAATGTGTCTTTGTCCGTGGTCCAGTATTTGAGGTCGCTGAAGGGCAAACCATAGTTTTCTGAGTTTAATTGATCGTCCAACTCTCGTATGACTTCAGCAGACTTTTGAGCCACTTGCCAATCTAGATCAGCCATTTTCACCTCGTTAGGATTATTGCCGGCGCGCTTGGCCTCGTCCAAATTCTGTTTAGCCACGTTGACGAAGTTTTCCAATTGTTTGTCAATGTTCTTTGATTGCTGGTGCGCTTCTTGAAATGACTTGGGAGGTGGTGGAAGTGTGGATCCAAGGGGTGGTTTGGGGGGAATAATATCATCCGTTCGGGCTTGGTTTTCCGCCGCCGAAAGAGGGGGAGGTCTTCTCAAGAGCGCAGAGGTCTGACGGGGGTCTATCATGTGTCGTAGTTGATTCTGAAGTCGAAAGTATTCGCTGCTCTTACTTCCGTACGAAGGTAACTTGGGCGGTTGCCCTTCACCTTCCACGCTCTTCATGGCATCCATGACACGCATGACGCGATCCAAACGAGGGGCATTGACCAATTGGTCCGTCAAGAATTGACGTTTCCAGTAGGCTTCGTTGGGGTCGGGGGGTGTTTGTTCACCCCTTCCCCATTGACGGGATGAATCGGGTAGAAAGGGAACCGGCGGTTTCATCCAGGGGGGATCTTTGGGCACCAACATCATCTCTCGAGCGTATTTGTCCGTCATGACGACAAGGCGTCTAGTCCGGCTTGCAAAAAGGGAACGAGTTTTTCTCCTCCTACTCTTCTTAAGAGCCTCTTTCTTTCGTGCAAAGGCGTCGTCAGTGCACTGATGCGTCGAATCGTTTTCCTGTTACCCAGAAGAGGGGTTTTGACGTAAGCGGGTACTTGGATCACGTTGTCGTAGAGATTACGTATCAGATCGGTCAGAGCTCGCAATTGTTCGTTGCTGGCTCTTTTTATGTCCTCCGAAAACGTCCGGCGATCCGTCAACCCCGATAACCAGTCGGCTTGTTCTTGCATGCGCCATCCCCTTGATCTTTTGCCTGCACCTTGTTGTTCTTGCTTCTTCTTCTTCTTTTTTTTCTTTTTCGAGAGTTGACTTGCAAGCACACCGCCCAAAGTGGCCGCTAAAATCGCTCCCGCTGTCGCCGCATTGGCTGTCTTGATTCCTTTTTTCAAGGCAATACTGGCTTTCACGGCTCGGTTGGGTCTCCCAAAACGATCGGTAGTGGCCTTCTTTCTTGGGGCATCAAATCCCGAGTTCGCTCGTCGCTCTGCAGCAGAAGTGGGCGAAAAATTTGAATTGACAGGAAAAGCACGCCAAGCGCCTCTAGGTGGGGCCATCACAAAAAACTGTGTGTGTCCTGCAGTTTCCTCCTTTCTTATATCCTTCGCCTGCCTACACCGAGGTCGTGGAATTTTCAAGTTGAAATTGCACGTGTGACGGTAAATGATTGGGTAGACCTACTAGTTTGGACAGACCAGGTTCTTGAGCCCAACGGGGCAAGGATGTTCTTTTTTTTCTACCGCCCTTCTGAGGTTTCTTTTTTCTCAAACGGTTGAAGCGTTTCGAGAGCCACTTTACACCACGTTTGCCATGCTCGGCTACCTTGCCGAGTACCTCTGGTCCTTTGTCCATGGCGTGTTCAATCCCTTGACTTAAGAGATTGGCCACAATGGGAGCTGCCGTGGCCACGGCCATGTCGGCGCCCAAACCTTTTCCACGCTGTCTTGTTTTCTTTCTGCGAACGGTTGGCATGGTGAATGTACTTGCGGATGAGGACTACTCTCTCTTTATACCTTCCTTAAACTTCCCAGGGTTTGCGATGCGCTTTATAATGCCCCGTGGCTCCTTTGGCTCCCATACGCTTGTAATCTTTTCTCTTTCCAACCTCGTATCCCACTTTGGCAGCACTGCTTAGCAGCGTTAAAAACCCTCCTTCTTGTTTCTTCTTCTTCTTTTTCTTCTTCTGGGTGAAGACTTTGGCTGTTAAGGCACCCAAAAACGCTGCTGGCACGGCCGCCGCAGCTCCTCCTAATGCAGCACCTGCTGTTAATTTTCCTGTTAAGGTTTCGGGAGTCATCTTATCTCGCAAGCGCCACATCTTTCTGTTGACCCAACGATCGACCTTCTGAGCGGGTCGGTTGGCATAGGCTTTGGCCATGGCTCTTGATCTCTGGCTGCCATCGATCCCGCGACCTCTTTGACTGCGACGGATCTGTGCTTGCCAGGCCGCCCGACCCGTGGTGAGATCGCTTGCATCTTGCAATTGTATCCCTTTCCCAACCACGTAACGGGTAAAAGGAACCCCTTGCGACCAAGGCGCTCGAGCGATGCGTGGCATGGTGGGCCATGTTCCATAGGTGGGAATGACAATGAGGGACTGCATAACTGTTTTCTTTTTATGATTTCTTCTTCTTCGTCTTCGTCTTTTTTATAGCTTTGGCGATTAAAGTTCCCACTACGGGGGCCAAGACACCTCCCATCGCCCCAGCCATCAGGGCTCTTTTCGTTCCTGCTTTGAGTTTGGGGCGTTTGATGCCTGGTTTGAAAGCATTCTTGGCTTTGAATTGGGTTTGACGTCCCTTCTCCATGACCCTTTCACCCAGACTGGGGTTGGGGTTTTCCAACATCCACTGGAGGCGACGGGCACCTTCTTGCAATTTACCGCTTTCGTTTTGCAAGCGTCGATGCATGTCGGCTCTCTCCTTATTCCATCGCGCTCTGATTTGATTGGTGCGGGTGGCGCGAGATTTGCTAAAATCCTCCAACATGCCTCGTCCTCGCTGTCTTCTCCAATCTCGACGACGGAAAGACATTTTTCTCACGTTTTGTGTCTTCTCTTTTGAGCGGGTTGCAACACGGTAAGAGGTTCGGGATCGTCTATCAAGAGATGGGTACGAAAACGAATGGCGTCGTCGGTCCGAGGATGATGGTCGGTCAATAGATAGCCAAAAGGTCTCTCTGTGGCCCTTTTATAGATGGGCTAAAATGCCTCTGAATCACCCAACCAACGATTGCCCAGCATCTTGATGTAACGGGTATCCGCAGGATTTTTGAAGAGAACGGTGTAATGATAATTGCGATTTTGACCAGCTTGTTCCTTGCCCGAATGGAAGAGGTTCTGCGACAGGAAAATCGCAAAGAGACCCAAGTGATGCGTTCCTTTGGTCAACAGTTGGGTCACTTGAGGTGACTTGCTGCTTTCGTGCATGAGATCGTCCATGATGATCAAACCGGGGCGTGTTTCGGGTGGAAAGAGTGCTTCCACGTTGTCTGGCAAGCCCTCGTGAAATTGCACGCCCATCTCTTGGAATTGGTTAAAAATCGGTTGCCAGGCTGATCCATAGCAATACACGATTTTTTGAAAATAACAAGGGGATCTGTCGTCTTCCCGAAAGTAGCACGGAGCATCTTTGACCAACTTGTACAAGAAGGTTGTCTTGCCGCTCAAGGTAGGACCCACGATCTGCATGTTACCCGGGACCCTGAAACGTGGATCATAACAAGAGGGAGCATCTTCGGTTTCCATGTTTTTAACCTGTCACCCCGTAAAAAACACCGTTCTTCCTTTTATGCCTTTCTTTTGCAAAGATTCAACCGTTTGATCCGACACATCTGGTTGGGGCTTCCATCCTCATCATACAGTCCCCCTGCCAGGTGTTGGTGTTGTAAACTCGGGAATTCTTCCCGTACTCGTTCCACCACGGCCGTATCGTTGTAGACACGATCCGTGTATGAGAAGGGTCGAACAATTTGGGTCATGGGTTTGCCGCGGCAACGATGAAATAAGTAGTACAAACAATAATCTCCGCACACATCGGTGTTGGTTCCTTGTAGCTCTTGTGGAATGTGACGGAAAAGGTCGAAACAACGCCACGCTGCGTTGTAGAAGGATGGCGCTCGCGCGTAACTATCAAAGAATTCTCCGTGGTCTTGACTCGCCCAAAACACCGCTATCCAATGTTGGCCGGGTAAGCGTATGGGGTCCGTGTTCCATATGGCGCACTTGGGGTACTCGACGGGTTGACAGGCTCCTTCATCCGCACCAAACACGTCCCAAAAGTATTTTGAAATGTTGTCATCGCCTCGACACGCTTTTCGCAATTGCAACGTGTCATGCATTTTTACTGCAGGCAACAGGCATCACTTTTTTTGGCGTAACCTTTGTCGCGGGCCCAACGCGTGAACCCTTTGTTTCCACCGCGTCTTTTATAAGACGCATACTCGGCTTTGTACCTGTTCACGTTTCGTCGGGCCTTGTCGTGGTCGATGGGTTGTTGCATGGCTTCGATGGCGTCCCGTGTCACTTGGATCCCTTTCTTAAAATCCACCACAATGGAGACGAAACCTCCTCGTTGAATACCTCCCTGCCTTGTCATCCGACGATTTCTTCGTCTTTGGGCGCTGTCTCGTCTGGCACGGGATGGCTTGACCATCTTTTTTTTTTTTTTTGACAAGGTGGATCTTTTTTTTTTTATTATCTCCGCCGCTTTTTGGCCTTTAAAAAATGCTCCACATTGTCTTTTATGCCTTTGAATGCTTGCTTGCCCAGGAACAAGCCTGCCGTAGCAAACGAAGGGGCAGGTCCTGATAAAAACATACTGGCTCCCTCGGCTATTTTATCCTGCAGGGTGGGTCGTCTCACGAACCTAGCACCCCCTCTGTGGTACCTCTTTTTGCGAGATACTCTTCTTCTTTTCTTTCTGCAAGGCATTTTCAAAACTGACCAAGGAGGACTTGTGCCCTTTTTTATAGGGGGCCCGAGGAACAGGAGAGTGACACACACAAACATCACCAAAAAAGATAAAACATTTTTATTAAACTTTTTTTTTTTTTTTCTTGTTACAAAAAAGCTCTTTTCAAACAAGGCATCTAAAGTTCATGAAATAGGCAAGTGACATTTTTATTGACCTCTTTTTTTTTTTTATTGTTACAAAAAGATAATGTTTTCTCCAGCTCTTTTCACACCAAGGCATCGGACAAGAGCACTGGGCCTTGAGTGGTTCCTCTGTTGTCAATCTGCAACAGACTCTCATCTGTGTTGTACAAGAACAAAGCTTGCAATGCTACACCTGTCGTTGTAGAAAACCCCAGCCTGACGTTGATCAGCATTTGCAACTGCGGGGTGACAGAATCACCTCCATCTTGGACAGCCGTCAAATCAAAGGGTACAAAGTAGAAACCCTTTTCAAAGGTATCGGGATCCAACAGGTAAGCATCGCGTCTCTTTTTGCCTGAGGCATTCAGCAACAAATCATAGATCTCGTATTTGTTGGTAAGATCCAGTTTGGCTTTGTTCACTGGGACTCCGTTGGCTGTGCACTCGGCACTGGTGATGTTGAATCCTGAAAAATTGGCTTTGAAGTCAAAGGGATTTTTATTGAATTCTCCCTGATAACGCGCATCTTCCAACACCACCAACCAAAACAAGCGCGGGGAACGTCCTTGAAACACATCGTTGAACTCCACTTGGCTGACGCCTGTTGGAATGTACCTGTTCTCGCATCGCATGCGCCTGAAGGGGAAGGAGAGGGGGTTGGCCACCGTGGTCTTTTCCACTTGTTCTTCCATGTACTTCATGATGATATCATTGGGAACGCGATAAAACACACGGAGAAAACACTCTTGGGCCAAGACTTCAAAACTAGCCGTGTTGTTCACGGCCCCAGCTGCAGTGGACTTGTCCAGGGCCATGGACATCAAACAGAACTTGGGGTCATTGAACTCGATCTCAAATTCTACTCTGGTGTTGGGTGGGACGTTCTGTTCTATCTGGCAAAAATTACAAGGCAAAGGGCACACGTTGAATTCGAACTTGCCCGTGCCATTGACACAGATCTTTTGTCGTTGAACCCCTCCAGGATTATGAGTGGCTAGGCCTCCCCATTTATCCATCTGTCCTGCGCTATCTTTGTACCATCCTTGTCGCTTGAGGCGGCTGGCTTCGTCCCAGGGATCTGCTTCCAACAAGGTCTTGAAATATTCTCGGTATGCCAAATTCACCCCAGCCGTGGACTCAGTTTCGTTGTTGTTGACTCGACAACGAACTTGACGGATACAACTGTACCCAAAATTGTTCACTGGGCCTACAATAGCTTGGTTGGTGGTGAAGTCATTCAAGGGTGCTTTTGTGGAGCCCAGTTTGAAGTACGTTTTAAGATGCAGCTCGATCTCGCTGGGGCAGAAGGGGTAAGGTCGATCGGCCAAACGAAACTGGAGAGGGTTTGACGAAGTGGTCTGAGATTTCACATCTTCAAAGTGCCATTTGTATTCTGTGGCATCAATTTCTCGCGGAGGGCGATAATTGTAAAGACCCTGATCGGCCTGCACGATGATCCCACCGTTGTTGTTGTTGTTGTTGTTGTCTGTGTCATCTGACCCTTGTGACATGCTGACGGTGACGTCTAGTCAAATGGTCGACCACCCGTGGATGCTCCTTTTTATAGGAGCTCGTTGAAACAATCACCGTGACCCGTTCGTCTACGTTTTTTTCCTCTTACTCTCTCTCGATTCTCTCCCATGCCCACCTGAAAGCCAGGAATAGCATTGGGCAACACCCCGATGGGTCTCCCTCCCAGACGCCGATAGAGATTTTCATCCAAACTCGCGGCCGTGATGTTGCGAGGTCGACGAGGGGTTCTTTGTCGAGATCGCCGCTTCCCAAAACCCCTCTGCGCTCTCAACAGTTGCTCGTACGTCATTTCGGAGAAAGGTAAGACCAGTCCTCCTTCCTGATAATCGGCCGTCCCACCGTCGTACTTGTCTCCTCTTCCTCCTCGTTGCATCTTTTTCTTTTTTTTCTTGCGGGGCAGTTCTCGTTTTGTCTTTGTCTTTTTCTTGCGGGGCGGTTCCTCCTCCTCTTCCTCTTCCTCCTCCTCCTTCTTCCGACAATGACTTTTGTAAAATTTGCGGGCGGCTCGACAGGCTGTTTCGTATCCCGCGTTGGCCGCTAAATTACCCAGATAACTCACTGCAGGACCTGCCAGCGTGCCCCAAAAACCCCCTTCTTGATACGGAGGCAGGCCTTGATTGTAACCATCACCACCACCTACTTGGATCCATTGCGATCTCAAAAACGTGCGACGCATTGGCACTTTTTTTTTTTTTTTTTTTTTAAGGCAATTTACGTTGTCGGAAATACAGAGCAGCTGTGACGTTTCCTCCTTGAAATGGGATGGGACGACCTAAGTTGTCTCTTATATCGATTTTGAGGTCTCGAAAAGTGAAATGACTCAATCGCGAAAAGATCAAGTGTGGAATGGGCACGTCCTCCAAGACCCCCTTCTGAGGGTTGACGCCATGGATTAAGACCACCTTGGCCATCTGCGATCCCACGTACACGGGTTCGGCCACGTTGCAATGCACGTAGACGTTCTGGAAAGAGTTCGGGGAGACAAAACTCCACACGCGATGATCGGCCGGTAAGGCCATGGTATGCGAGCGTGTGATTTCCACTTCGGTCGGGCGCCCAGTCTGGGTGTCCGTGCTGGTGATTTCCACTGTGGGATGACGCACGTCGGACTTGTAGTAAAACGGGACCGTCCACGATTCCCAATCAAGATATCCTAAAACTCGAGCCAACCAGCTGGGTAAGTACAGCGAAAAATCATTCGTGGGGAAGGTCCACTGGTAAAATCCTTTCTCGTCCAACTGCAGTTGGACACGAGCGGTCGTGCCAGCATCTGAAACGGGTGTCTCCGTTTCGATGGCTTGATGAAGGGCCAACACAACATCTGTCAAGGTCACGTAGAGCCCGCCCGCCAAAAAAATATCTTGTTTGCCGGACGGGTAGTTGACAGAACACTGTATCTGGCGATCTTGAACGTTGTGAAACGTGTGAGGCATCAACAATTGCACCAGAGCCACTTCCCATGTGGCATCCAAGGTCCACTGTTCAGGTAATCTCAACCTGAAACGCGATGGGGTGTTGTTCGGGAAGAGGTCCTTCTGATCGTCACTTTCCAAAGTCACTCGACGCCCCCCAGCAAAACTCATGCCGGCCGATTGCAAGGGTTGTGTGTTTTTCGTTCCTCCTTTGCGAAAGTACAACCAAACACCGGTGAGACCCGTGTAAAATGGTATACCCAAACCTTCAGCGTTTCTTAAATGCACTCTCAACTCGCTCAGATTTTGCGTGGGTCCTGCCAACGGTCTGAAATCCAAATGCTGCGGGTCGTATTCGACCGTGAGACCGTAATCGCTGCTAGGTGAGAGGGGAAGAGTGGCCAGCAATCGGCGTTGTCTGTCGCCCACGGGGCTAAATTCCACTACATCTACTTCGGTATTGCATCACGTGAGGTCCACGTCAGACAAGTGGGTGTTTGTTTGGGTCAGGGATGTCTCCAAACTGGGCAAAGCCAACCAGGCCCCGAATCCCTTAACCCGAGAAGGAGCTTTGAGTTGTGGGGTACCCATCACTGTCTCCAGACCATTTTTGAAATCGACGTTGACCCCTTCTCGGGCCTGCAGAAACCACTTGCCGGGTTCCGTAGTGACCACCGTCACGGGGGATTGTCGCGCGTAGGGTAACAAGGGAGACGGGTCGCGCACCCAAGCCCCCATGTCAAAGACGGCTCTTTTGCCAAACGTGTAGTGCAACCGCTCGACGGCAGTGTTGAGTTTGATGCGTACGCCTCCCAACAGAAAATCTTCCGTCTCGATGCCAAAGTGATGCGTATCCAAACGACTAACCACCCAATCGGCTTGCGTACCTTCTCCCGTGTCCGCGTAGACGGTGTTGTGAGCCACAATGCGCGTCTGGCCCGGCCGATCTGGATCGGGCTCCAAAAATCCCATCAACAGAGCCAACGATTCCCCTAGATTGTACTGACCCTGCGCCCACAGATGGAGTGAATAATGCGTCTTGGGTCTGGATGGACTAGATCTAGTTAACCAGATGTAATCCCTCCTTAAACCCATGAGTTTCA
Source organism: Dendrophyllia cribrosa (assembly GCA_024195265.1). NCBI lineage: Eukaryota > Metazoa > Cnidaria > Anthozoa > Scleractinia > Dendrophylliidae > Dendrophyllia > Dendrophyllia cribrosa. Next base: position 20,077,899 of record JAJLRJ010000010.1, read on the forward strand.
GGAGGGCGAATCCTAGGTAATATTCGATCAGATTGAAGCGCGTAGGGAGTGCGACTTGTTTCACGCGATAAGTGTTTTCGATCCTTTGCAAAAATTCACGCACCAGGTCGGGACGAAACAGATCCAGTTTGGGATTTGTGGGAAAATTTTCGTCCGTGGTGCCAGGAGATTCCATGTGGAGTTGTCCGTAATGATGTTGACCGCCCGACAAGGTAGGTATCACGTACCATCCCATCTTCTGCACCAAATCGCCAAGCAATTCTGCCGCGTGCGTGAAGTGTTTGTGCGAAGTCAGCGCCATTGATCGAGTGGGAACCGATCCATCCGAGCTCCCCACACGCACATGGTAATCCTGCGACGATTTCAACACGGTGTTCCCGTAAGAATTGGTGTACAACAGTTTCAAAAGGGCAACTTGCCACTGGTCGGTGAGCGTCAATGGAATCTCCAACCGTTGTCGGAACGCACTGCGCACGGTGGTCTCTCCGGGTTCGAGGGGTTCCGTGCCCACATCCCCACTATTCAGAAACAGCAAAAAATCATCGTCCATTTCCCAGGGTTTGGCCATTTTTTTACGAGGACTTTTTTAACTCTTTGACGGGTATCCACGTTTGATAATCGGGAGCAAGTCCTTGCCAGTTAACTAACACTTGACGAGTGGGTCCGCGTCCTTTGTATTTAAGCTTTTTACTCACCCGCCATTGGTTGGGTAGAGCTCGTACTTTTTGAAGTTGAGGTTCATAAAATCGTCCAGGTACTTTATCACCTTTCCAAGTGTCCAACTTATAATAATTCACACCATCGTACAAGGACCGTTGACGATCGGTCACCGTGTACACGTCTTGCGACCAATTACCCCGATAACTCTTGGAAAAGGCACTCTTTTTACCCTTGACGGGTTTTGTGGTGCGCACAAAATCCCCCGGTCGAAACTTGTAAGGGTCTAAGGCAGGGGTGGGTTTGAACAACCGCTTCCAGACCACCGAGGCATTGTCGTCAGTGACATCGGCCGGGGCCATTTGAGTGCGGCTGTGAATGCGCGTGTTGTACTTGTCCACCAACAAGGGTAAGACCTCCAAATATTTGGGGGTGTTGCGAGCTGTCATGTACTTGTACATCAATTCCTTCAAAGTGCGATTGAAACGTTCGACCACAGCAGCTTTGGGTTCACCTCGAGTGGAATAGTGGTGAATGTTATACTCGTCCAGTAATTGCTTCATGTGTTGGTTGTAGAATTCTTTCCCTTGATCCGTCTGCAAGTTGACGGGCTTACGTCCTCCTGAATTCTCCAACAAATAACGAAAGGCATCTGCCGTGGCCTTACCTTTCTTGCTTTTTAAGGCAATGACCCATGCATATTTGGACAACACATCGATGACCGTCAGTAGGTATCGGGTGCGTTTGTTTTGGGCAATGAGTTTGGCATCCTGCATTTCCACAAGATCCGCCTGCCAGGTATAATCCACTTGCGGAGGCACGACCGTCTTGCTGCGTGGAAATCGTACCTGACGAGGACGGTGTAACGTGAAAGTGGGTTCTCCTTGTAAATACGTTTGCGCCTGGCTGGGTGAGACGTCCAACGTGTCGCGGGCCACCTTGGTCAATTCCTTGAAATTTCCACTCAACGCGTAAGGACTCTCCAGATCCAAATACAAGTCTTCCAAAGGACTCATCTGCTCGGCCTTCTTCATTTTTTTAGATGGGGAACAAACAGGTGCGCACCACCAAAGGGATCAATCGCCGGGTCAGACTCACTGTAAATTGAGCCACAAAACGTCCAAAACTAGGTATGTATGCTTGTTGTTGTTGCTTAAATATCCAACGACGATGTTCACGGTAAGCGTCCAGGGACAAACATTGACGCATAACGCTTAAATAAGCCATCAAATGAAGCAAAGTAAACGGTTCGTTCTTCTCTTTGTTTCTGGTCACCAGTTGCGCAAACGCTACGTCCGGTTCTAGCTCTTGTAACGCATCATCGCTGAAGTCCACCAAAGAATGGGGGTCGACTCTTTCTAAAAAGAGAATGGCACATCCCAACCAATCTTTTAAAGCAATCTGGGCGTCAGACGTTCTCGACATTTTTTTAATCTCGCGCGCTGAAGTGTTCTTTGTTGACGTGTTACCATTTGTTTTGATACCTTGTCGTTTCTTTTTTTTATAGAAGATTTTGGTAGGACTGACAGTTCGCGTTTTCTATATAAGGATAACGTTTAGTCTTTTTTACACCAAACATGACTTCTCCTTTCACGAGTCAAGGGGTAGTGGACTCTCAGAGTGAGTTTACGCAGAGTCTGAATGCTCGCCCTTGGCGGCGTTGGTGGATTGTAGCATTATTAAAATGCATGCAACATCATGTGGTATTGAAACCGCCCGATAACCCCATTTGGTCACCCGAAGCCTTGTTGTTCTTACACGATCTACGAGCTAACATTAGTAGGGCTCTTCGACAAGTCACTTTTCCAGATGTGTACGACGAATGGGTGCATCAGCTGCATGAAAATGGTATCGTACACCCGATCTGGACCCCTGAAAACTGTCAATTTGTGCGCAACATGTTGTCAACCGATGTGGTCACCGTACGCATTTTGGAAGAAATTTTATCCTTCCGACGTCAAGATCTGTTCTTTACCTATGAACTATTAGGATTGACGCACGTCAACATCGATGAAGTGTTTGACTGGCAGCGCCTGAAATTAGGTCATAATTGGACAGATGAGGTGGACAGCGATGACAGCTCCTCGTGCAAGGACTTGGGATTAGATCCATAAAAAAAAAAAAAAAAAAAAAAACTGACGGTCGTCGAAGTTTGCATGAGAGGACAAACGACCCACGAGCCTCAAGCTCAATGAAAAAAAAAAACCGTTTGATCAATGTTTTTTTTTTGCCATTGTTGTCAATCGCAGCCATGTTTTCTTCTCTTTACTTTTTTTATTGAGTAAAACGTTGGTGCAATGTGAATGAAACCTCTGTTGTCTTAGTCTTGGTTTTCAAAGTGGCGTGGGATTACAAAACATGGTGGACATCAAACATGTTTAAATTCTTGCGGATGTTGTTGTAACAATTGTTTGGCTCGACCCAGCGGAATTCCCTGGGAGGATGCAAATCGTGCCACTCCTCTTAAACTGCCTATAGCTTTGGAATCATTGTATTTCGACAACAATTGTTTGTCGAACATCTTCTATTGGAATAGGTTTCAACCCTTCTTTACAGCGTCTATACAAAGAGGAACATACCCATGGCATGACTCGCCATCGAACCCAATTCCACAAGAGATCAAACAACCTTTTTGCCCAGTTTCATTTTTATTCAACATTCAAACAATTTAAACCTTTTATAGCAATAATGATAAGTTTTTTCAAACGTTTTTTCAAACGTTTTTTTCAAAAAAGAGTAGTACATTTTGGGTGACTTGGCTGACTAGAACCAAAAGTGTTTGGAAAGGCTTCTTGGATCACTCTCGCTGATTCCGTCTGCTTTGCGCGTTTCTTTTGCTCTTCTTGTTTCTTTAAGTCAGGAAAACAAGTTTGAAGCGCCACATGCATCTCTGATCAAGGTTTTGCCTGCATATTCTTTCATGGGGAGAGGGAAGGGAACATGGTTAAAGTGATGGTCTCCGTTTTTCTCGTTCAAAGGGAGATCACCCCATTGGAAGTATTTACACTCTCTCTTTCTGCAAGCAAGATAGATTCGACCTGGATTCTTCTCAGAATTGCTTTGCTTCAGGGTCAAGACTTCATTGCAGAAACAACGCAAAGGCTTCCAGTTTTCCTTAATGTCCCTATTCAACTGAGCGTGAACAGTTTGCATGTAAAGCTCTGCCTTGTCTTTTGCGCAGATCACACAACAATCTTGATAAGGGCATTTCAGATAACAAAACCCGTTTGGGGAGCTGACTCTCTGTTCCAAATGTCCAAGATGAAAGGGGCAGACTAAAAAAATGTTCTTATTGGAAGCTGCATCCTCAATTTGCATCTGGGTGATGTGACCAATGCTGCCAACAATTGCATTGACAGCATTTTGTTGTTCCACGTTTAGATCCACATCTTGAATAAGAGGTTCATTCACTTCTGTGTGAGCGTCAGGTATAAACGGGGCTATTGATGCCAATGGTGCTTCATTTGCTCTTCCTTCTGCTTCAATTGTGATGTACTCTACGACATCTTTAGCTTTGTTAATGATATCTTTAACATTTTCTTTCTTTCTTTTCTTTCCCGCAGGAACTTTCGCAGGTTTGGTGGATTTCCGCTTCGGGGCTACGTAAACTTTTTCTTCAAATGGCATCTTCTTCGGCATCTTCTTCTTTTCTTCTTCTTGTTCTTCAGCTGGAGAATGAGTGAAAATGAACTTGGGGAGCGATTTTTATAATGAAGAAATGGCGTCAGCGAACCGGTTATTTGAATAAGAATTCATCAAAAAAAAAAGTCAAAAACGTGATGAAAAAAATCAACAAGAACATTCGAAAACAAGAAAACGAAAAACAAGCAAGAAAAACACAAAACAAAAAGCACTCTCACTTTCTGGAAACGCTTGGTTGACAAAACAAATTGCCCTTCAAAGACAAGAGACGTCAGCGAAGGGCTTCCTCGTAGCCTGAGGGGTGGCGTCAGCTTTTTTTCCCTTTATAAAGGCTCGCGCTTTGTTCTTTTTTCATTCTTCTCTCATTCGCTTACAACGCAAAGCCAGACGAGCTGCTCGGCAGAAGAAAACAGTAATGGGTGCAAGATTATCGCAAACACTTGGGACGAGACGATTTCAATTTAAACTCTTTTATCGTCGAGCCAGGTCCCGCTGGTGGTTCGCGCGTGGTCTGGAGCCAAGTGATGGCGTAAGCCGGGTTTTTCCAGGAAAACGCTGTTCTGAGAAAGACAAGAAAGATTTTTTCACGGCGTGAAAACAAAGATGGTTCCTCGCTAAAAAATCAGACAACTCTCCTCGTGGAAGGTTTAAGAGGTGGCTTTGGAAAAAGGACAACCTTTTCGGCAAAAGAAAGGGATTTTTGTACTGCAAAATCCTTCCGCAGGTTCGTAGTTTGTTTGTTTGTCTTTGCTCGATTCGTCATGCCGGTTTTTCCAGGAAAACGCTGTTCTGAGAAAGACAAGAAAGATTTTTTCACGGCGTGAAAACAAAGATGGTTCCTCGCTAAAAAATCAGACAACTCTCCTCGTGGAAGGTTTAAGAGGTGGCTTTGGAAAAAGGACAACCTTTTCGGCAAAAGAAAGGGATTTTTGTACTGCAAAATCTTTCCGCAGGTTCGTAGTTTGTTTGTTTGTCTTTGCTCGATTCGTCATGCGAGGAAAATTTGATTTGTTTAAAATACTTTCACGTTTCTTCTTTCAAACGAGTTTTCTGCGAGTATTGAATTCAAACTATTTTTTTTTTCTTTTTTCATTCACGGAATGTCCCGGAGGCGAGCCAAGATGATTTTCGTTCTAACATGCGATGGAATCGAAAGAGAAAGAGAACCCGATTTACGACACGTCTTCGCGGAAAATGTCTGACTTTTAATTTTTTGAATGGGGTTAGTTTCTAGAGAAACTGTGGTGCTGCGTCGGTGGGGGGATGAAACACGAGAATTTAGTTTTATCGACTGAGTCGATAAGGTAAATTGACCACCGTAAAAAGATTCAAATAGCTGACGTTTCGAGCGCTAGCCCTTCGTCGGAGCGAATCAAGGAATTGTGGGTAGTGTGTGGTTTTATATAGTAAGCGGTGGAGCTACGCTATTGGTGGAAATTTGGTGACGTGAAAAACAAATGTAGATTAGTTGAATGAAAAGCGTTCGTTGATTCCGTGGGGTTTGAGAGTGCCGATTTGAAAGATGATTTTTTGTTCTAGGTTTTTACGGCTTTCTGTGTTACCCTGGTGTAGGGAAACGCCGCAGATTGTCATGTGTTGTTTAGAATGGTTAGTAAGATTAAAATGGCGCGCGACTGGTTTGGATGCGTCTTTGTCATTTTTTTCAACGTCTCGGAGATGTTCACGAAAACGGTCGCCCAGTCTCCTCCCTGTTTCGCCAATGTATATCTTTTTGCAAAAAGTACATGTAATGCAGTAGATAACATTTACGGAGGTGCATGTAAAATGATCAGTGATTTTAATAGATCGTTTGGGTCCTGTTATTTTGTCCGCGTTGTGAAATGCACACGCACACGATGTAACACTTGTCCTTTCATTCACAACGCGGACAAAATAACAGGACCCAAACGATCTATTAAAATCACTGATCATTTTACATGCACCTCCGTAAATGTTATCTACTGCATTACATGTACTTTTTGCAAAAAGATATACATTGGCGAAACAGGGAGGAGACTGGGCGACCGTTTTCGTGAACATCTCCGAGACGTTGAAAAAAATGACAAAGACGCATCCAAACCAGTCGCGCGCCATTTTAATCTTACTAACCATTCTAAACAACACATGACAATCTGCGGCGTTTCCCTACACCAGGGTAACACAGAAAGCCGTAAAAACCTAGAACAAAAAATCATCTTTCAAATCGGCACTCTCAAACCCCACGGAATCAACGAACGCTTTTCATTCAACTAATCTACATTTGTTTTTCACGTCACCAAATTTCCACCAATAGCGTAGCTCCACCGCTTACTATATAAAACCACACACTACCCACAATTCCTTGATTCGCTCCGACGAAGGGCTAGCGCTCGAAACGTCAGCTATTTGAATCTTTTTACGGTGGTCAATTTACCTTATCGACTCAGTCGATAAAACTAAATTCTCGTGTTTTAATTTTTTGCCCTGAAGGTTTTCATGCGGTCTAATTACCAAGTGATTGCTTGTATTATGTTCTGTTAAAAGAATTATTCAGCGCTCGATGATAAGCGCTTTTATCACCATAACATCCAGATAAATTTTGCTCAAACCCCGATCGGAAAGTTACTCGAGAAAAGAAGAAAGCGTTAATCCTTGAAATTTTTTCTTGTTGATGATTTTCATTAAACACGTTATTGAACTTTCATCTTTGTGTGGGCTTCTTCTTTCATATTGGGGATTTTGACTACTTCCCCAATTCATTCCCCAGGAGGATCGTACACAGGGAAATTTGACCACTTCCCCAAAAAAAAAAAATTTGAAAAAAATTTTGAAAAAAATCAAAAAATTTTTTGAAAAAATTCGATACTCAAAATCACCTATATAAATCAAAAATTGAAAAAAAAACTTCAAAAAAAAATTCAAAAAAATTTGAAAAAAAATTGAAAAATAATTCTAGTCAAAATCCCCTATATAGTGGCTCCATTATTTCCGTTGGGGTGACGTCAGCGATGACGTATATAGGGGATTTTGACTATTCCCCATATTCAAAATCCAAAAAGGGTGTGGTTAGGAAAAAATGACTATTTCCCATCTAGCCATCCCTTACTACTGTGAGACACTAGCCAGATTCAGGCCATCAAAACTTTGCTAATCAGCAAGAATCTAACGTGACAAGTCATAGCGATAATTTGGCTGACACGAGTGAGGCAAACAAACAAGAATTGAACGAGGATAGAGTGAGACATTTGTACCGCCTTGACATTAATATTTTGGATGGCTTGACTGAGTGAGAATCAGGCCATATCCAAGCCATGCCAGATTCAAGTCAGACAACAGTCCTGCTCACAAGCAAGAATCAAGGGACAAAATCTTTTTCTCACTTAAATGGAGGGAAGCTTAAAAATAATTCTTATCAACTAATGTTTTTTAGCATTGTGGTAAGTTATTTCTCTCTAGTTCATATAAAATAATAAATAACAGGAATTATCATGATCTGTTGTAGATGACACTTTAGAAGTCAATTCTGAGGAGGATTTGCCTGAGGACTCCACTTTTCTTGAAGCTGTTAAACAAATGAAAGAAAAAAGATATGAAAATATAGTGGACTTATGCACACAGCAAATTGAAAAAGGTATTAATGGACTCTTGTTTTTTCTTGTTACACCATAAGATGAAGGATTGAAACAACAGACTGCCAGAATTCAAAAGGATCAGTCCAAATTAATTTAAAGGAACCGCATTATGAATTTATTATGAACTGACAAATAATGTTGATTTGTGTTTACTTGATGGATGGGGTGTGGGGTGTAAACCTGATCTGTCGAGTTTCTGACAGACCTGCTTATCCATTTGGGATGGTACCGGGTTGTGAGTATTAAGATGAGTATGAATTTTTAGGGCATTGTATTAGCTACTCAAACTTGTCAGATGTATGTGTTGTTGATTGATGCCTTGAGATAAACACAGGGTTTCTTTAGTGGTTGCAGTTGAGACCCAATAATTCAATCAAATGACCTTCATCAGTCATTTCGGAATTTAGAGTCTCCTCAGGCACGTTCTAAAAAAATTATATTATGCATATGGCAACTCACTGTCTTCTACTTTGTCAAGGTCCAGGACCACTTTACATCAAGGCATTTGCTCTGAGAGGAACAATGTACACACTGATATCAAAAGTAGATAAAGCAATCAAGGATTTGACACAAGTGATAGATTCTGAGGATGAGGAATCCTTGACCAAGGTGCACTGCTATATTCTTGACCATGTTACCCTTTGAGCTTCTTATACTAGTTGGACTATTAATTATTTCAGTGATGGATGTAAGGAAAGGGGGTGTGACCCCCCCCCCCCCCCCCCCAATTCACTCTTCCCAACCCAACCAAAAACAAAATTACAGGGCATTAAATATGCCTGACAAACCTGAACTTACAGACATTTGCATAATGCACATAAAAAACCAACCCTGAAAGACATGACAATACAATTTTTTTGCCCTGTACATTTAACTTTTAGAAACTAAAAATCCTGGCTCATTCTCCTGATTGCCCAGTTTTTTCATTCAAAGGGTGTGATTAACTAGGCTAGATTAATTATCTCTAAGTATGTTGCTATGTTGCTAATAAGAAGCTGTTTGCTTTCAGCTGAAGGTGAACTGCCTGATTAAACGAGGAAGTATGCAACTACAGGATGCAAATGTACAGGAATGTGTCAAAGATTTTGACAAGGCAATAGCACTTGATGCTAATAATTCAGATATTTATCACCATAGGGGACAGGTGTGTGTAATTTCGTTTTTTTGGTTCTATATAATTGCTACTATGACCGTTATTTGACCTTCCCCTTTTTCTTTAGTTTTGGAAAGTAGAAGTGCTGAATACTTCCCATGCCAAATTTTAAGTTCAAATTCCAATGCGAGGACCAGTTATTTCAAACATAAAGTTTTAGCTTTGCTTGCCACCATAACTTGATTGATTCAAATAAAAGATTGAATAACATCATATGCCATCATCCAATTAAGCAATCAATAGAAAAATGGCTCCTTTATTGTGTGGAAAGGCTAATCTTGCATAGGAAATGTCTCTTTTTATCTTAGTGGTTCTAGGGGTGCTTTGCAGTTAAGATGTTTTTAGGTGCTCACACGAGACTGCTTTCAAGAATAATAAATTGCAGGCTTGTATATTGTGAACTGAGTACTGGTGGATGCGGTTTCAACAGTTTTCAGCCAGTTATTTCCAGGCTCAGTAAGCTTATATCATTCTAAATTATAGTGCTTTGTGTAATAATTATTTTGAATCCATTTAATGAATTGAACGGAATTTTTTTTTCTCATACTGTAGTTAGGGTAGCACAGTTAAGTTGGCCTCTGTAACAATTCCCTTCTTGTGTGTCAGATTCTGTAATAAGCTGCTATCATATGTGTAGCTGCTAGAAAACAAACAAAGCGTTGTACTGTTCTATTACTGTTTATTGTGAGCAAGACATTTTACACTGGAGATACATGTCCTTTTCTGTCCACCCAGAATGGTTCTGTGGAAAAAAAATTAAAATTGACAAAATTACCAGAAAATAGAATATAATGAGTAATCTATAAAATAAATGTTATCAAAGAAACTGAAAGCAATACAAGCATACCCAATCAGTGAATTCATCAAGTCTTAGCAAATTGGTGAGCAAAACCGAAACCTCTACAAAAAAATGTGTGACATAATACATGTATATGCATATATCATTGAATATCTTTTATTTCTTAGATCAACTTCCTGTCAGAAAGACTAACTGAAGCCAAAGAGGATTTTGAGAAATGCATATCTCTAAATGACAGCTTCATTCCAGCCAAGATTCAACTTGCATATTGTATTTACAAGTCCGCTGCCCTACAGCAGTCGCCCATCTTGGCACGTGGAGCACTTGAAATGTTACAGAAAACTGTGGAGAAGTACCCAGAATCAGCAGATGCTCACAGTCTTTATGCGCAGGTATGTCAAGGAATTTGTTATCCATAATCAGGACCAAATTTCTTTTAGCACCCTTATTTTAAATGGGCCAAATATTTAATGATGGTGTCAGTTCATAATTACTACAAGTACCATAATCCTTCATTTTTTTTATGATGGGATTACAAAATTTAAATATGAAAGGAAAAATGAAATGTATTCTGGTTGTGGAAGTAAAATGATGCCATCATGAAAATGCTTTATTGGAGCTCAGTTCACCTTAGTAGTGAAATGAAAAGAGACTATGATGACAGTTGAAGACATTTGAACCGACCAGATTGAAAACAATTATTAGTTTCTGGATTAAGAATATTGTGAATGGGTTCTACAGAATGATCCTTGAAGCCACTAGAATATTGTATACTGTGTTTCTGCAAGTGTTTGAAGACATCATGGACCCCAAACTTTTGAATAACCTAACCACTGTACAAAAATTTTTCTTTCTCTATTTTCCATCATCATTTGCTATCAATATTTTTTTTGTATTAGCAGGCTCTAAACTCAAGGATCAATTAATTAGAACATTCACTCATTATTGCCAAACAAGCCATAACAGAGTGATTTTCAATTAAACACAAAGTTCCAGTATAAAAGGCTTAGCTCTTCCCCCATTTCACACCTTTTGGATGTGAAATGCAAATTAAGGCGTATTTCAGTCACAAAACGTGGTTAACTTGTGCGTCCTATAAATATAATTTGCTTTAAAAATCTAATTAAACCAAGATTTTACCTAAGCAAAAAAAGAAATAGAAGTTCATAAAGACTTCTAATATAAATTTTATAAAGTTTTTCCATATTGTGTTAGCAATGGTCTTTGTAATGACTTATGTTTTGTGACAGTTGTTAAAGTGCCCCTGTGATCAAATTTTTGATTTTCATTTTTTTACATTTTCGTGTACAATTAGACTTTCTTACTAATCTTGCCAAATTGCAATTCATTACGAATATCAGAAGTCATTTTATTTTAACATTCATTTCCGAGAATTTACGGCCGCCATTAATCAACCTTGTTCCAAGGCTTGGTTGCGAATGGGAGAAAGTGACGTCAAAGACTCAAACATACCTCACGGGTTGAAATTATAATAACTATTATAATTTCAACCCGTGAGGTATGTTTGAGTCTTTGATGTCACTTTCTCCCATTCGCAACCAAGCCTTGGAACAAGGTTGATTAATGGCGGCCGTAAATTCTTGGAAATAAATGTTAAAATAAAATGACTTCTGATGTTCGTAATGGATTGAAATTTGGCAAGATGAGTAAGAAAGTCTAATAGTACATGAAAAAGTAAAAAAATGAAAATAAAAAATTTGATCATAGGGGCACTTTAATGCTTCAGTGGTTGATTGATGACTGAAGGTGAGAATGGCCAGGCCAGGCTCCTTTTATACCAGAACTTCGTGTTTAAGTGTCAAAAGAAATTCATGATTGCATTGGGTTTGCTTTCCAACACTTTATAATAATTTGTTAAGAAAACTTGCACTACACTTTGGACCATGCTAATTGGTGCCAGCTACATGTACTTGCTTTGAGATCTGGTTTATTTTTATATATTTGCCCATTTATTTATTATTAATTAGATTTTGTTTGTCTGTTGTTATTTGTTAGAGTGGTAAATGACAGTATGATTTTGGCTAATTCAAAACCACTCTTTTAATTAAAACTTGATTTCAGTTGGTCTTAATCGTCAGTGTGAAATTATTGCAGTCTTAAGCCAGACATTGTTTGCTTGCAAAAATTTGACAGCAGAGTTGTGAAATGCAGGCTCAAAGTTTCAGAAAAACGATAATTGCAATTTTATGAATATACGAGCTTTCTTGTGGTGTCAACTGATTTTACAAATAATGTAAGTGTTGTCAAAACAATAATATTTACTTTAGCTGCATGACCTAGGACATAAGTATTAATAAGTTGTAATTTGAATTCATTGATGTCAGGTCCTACAAGATATGCAACAGTTTCCTAAGGCACAAGAGCACTTTGATGATGCAATTAAACTTGAGCCACAGAATCCTGTTCATCTTGTTTATAAAGGGTTTGTATATCTATTATCTTATTCTTGATAACTGGAAATTCGCTAAAGTTAACCTTTCTTAGTCCAGTGCCACCCCAAGAGCTTGTGCATGAAATAGGAAAAAAGAAAAAAAACGATCCTGTCATTATTTAAAAAAAAACTCAAAAAAACACAATTTGTGTGTGAAATATCTCAAAATTTGACATAGGCATGCCCTTATAATTTATGCCTAGCTCTTCAATTAAATATCACCAATCTGTTAATATGTCCAGAATTGTGATGGCCGTATTATAATAATAGTAATGATAGTAATTAATAATAACAATAACTTTACTTGAGTGTCAAAATCTTCTAGCCTGGCCCAGTTACCCTACTAATCTTCTAGCCTGGCCCAGTTACCCTACTAATCTTCTAGCCTGGCCCAGTTACCCTACTAATCAGGGAGACTATCTATAGAGTTATCAAGTAAAATATAACTTACTTATGGGTTCTTACAAAAATATAGAGTCCCTACTTGAGTTACTGATTAATAAGAATCTCAGTGTCTGTCTTTCTTATTGCGTTTCTCTGTTTATGGAGACCGCAGCTCTCCTCTGAATCACGGTTGTATCCTCTACATAAACACACATACCGTTTCAAGCCAAGCGTTCGGTTTATTGCTTTGAATAAAACAGACACTAACTTGCAGGATATAACAAATACATTGTATCTAACTGGAATCAATAAAAAAAGCTAGTATCAGAAACTTTCAATGCATTTCTAAACTCTATTAAAGGCTAACTAAAATGGGGTTGTGGAACAACAGCTGGGGGAAAAACCTCCCCTTACGTCCACTTACTCCTAGTAGGAAAAACCCCAGGCCAGCTGTACCCCATATTCAAAGGTCTCCTGGGCTGGACCACCTACTATAAACGCACTAGAATGAAGTAACAATGGATATTCGAGGAAACTAAACACCTAAAGACTTTTATAGAAACCAACAAACACGAAGATAACAAATTTTTAAGATAGCCAGCTTTGGCAGAATCACTAGACCAGCGGCCGTGTCGCTTTAAAAGACGATCCGGAACGCCAGCATTGGCGGTAGTAATAGCCTTTCCACTCCGAAGGCTATGCGTTGCAATTCTTGGTTTTCACATGACGTCATAAAAATTCAAAAATCTAAAGTATACGTCCTACAAAACTGTTTCTAACATGGTATGTGGATACCAGTGTTATAATCTTTCACAAAAAGTTTCAGGTTTTAACGATGTTTTGCTTCCGATTTATAAAGGTTTTAAATGTGTCACGCAATTCATCACGCTATTTCAGATAAGCCGTGAAAATAAACAAAATTTAACTAGTTGAAAGTTATTTTTGAATTATAGATGCTTATAAACCAATTTAATGGCACTTATAGCGAATACAATATTTTGTGATTTGATTTTTGGTGTTATTAAGACTTTGAATTTTTGGCCGCCATGTTTGTGTCCCTAAGTGGGGCACAAAGATGGCCGCTCGTACATTTCTTACTAAAAAAGTCTAATACTCGTTCGCCTATAACTCTTGAACGAAATGCTTTTGCGCTTCACAATTTGGCCCAGATGTGTAGTTTTAAACTCTCTACAATTCCATAAACATTTTGGAATCGAAATCTGTTGTTTAATGCTTCTGAATTTTGATATGACGTAAGTGAAAACCAAGAATACAGGAAATACCAGGCTCAATGCCTCTAAAAGCCTCCAAAACTAATTCCCTTAACCTTGAATAACTTAAATAAATAACTGTAAAGTCTGCCGCACACTTGAGGAAAGTGCTGAACAAAATTTCTCGCGAGGTAGTTAGCTCAGCTGTTTCCTCAAGTGTGCGCTGGAGTTTTTGCGATTTTTTCGCCTCGCGAGGTCGTGAGGCAAATATCTGTCGTGTTTGATAATTTTTGCCTCACGAGACAAATTCCTCATCGTGTGCGGGCGCTGCGAGAATCTGGCGGAGCCAAATTAATCGATTAACCAATAAAATTGCATGGCGAGCACACGTGATTTCAAGTTCGACATTCAAGATGGCGGACAGGAGTGTGGTTAACGAAGCTATCCAAGAGGATAAACTTGTCGAGTTCTATGCAGTCTTGTATGTTGCATGTTTACTGTATTAAAATCTAACAAAATGCTAAATTTAAATTATATCCTAAGAATATTCTAAAAAGTGTTTTAATATCAATTACAGCAATTGCAGTTATGCAAATGTAATATTACATTTTGTATACCCTGAGTGGACCACAAACAAACAGAAAAGAAGAGCTGCGAGAAGTTCTAACATCTCGTCGTCTGCCTTCTTGAATGTCGAGCTTGAAATCACCTAATCAACTCAATGTACGTTGAAAAGTCGAATAGTGAAATAACGTCGCGTTAGTGAGTTATAGAGATTTGAACTTACAAAATGCTAATTAGATGACGTCAAATCAAGACTTTACCATTTTTCTACTTCAATTTACAATACGCAGTTCACAGCTTAAGGATAATCAATTTAAGAAATACTAAATAAAAACTGTTAATAGTCAATTGATTTGTAAAAAAATATTACTTGGAGGTGGAAACAAGTAGTTGTATAATAAACAATTCTTGATTTGACGTCATCTTATTAACATTTTGTAAATTCAAACCTCTATAATTCATCAACGCAACGTTAAAAACAAGAAATATTTAACCATTCAACTTTTCAACGTACATAGAGTTGATTAAGCGAAAAAACAATTTTGGGGTTAGGTGCACTTTAATAGATCCCAGTAAGGTGATGTTCCACTGTAGTTCTTATTGTGCTCCCGCTGTTGACACTGTCAGGAGTCCAACGCTAACTTTTGGAAGATGTTACTAAAAACATGAATGCTTGCGCTGTGTATCATAAATGTTTGAGGATCAAGGTCTTTAGGAACAGACCTGTAGCAGGTTTCTTGAGACCATCGTGTGATATATAGTAACACAGACAATCCAATCATCTATCAGAAATCGAAGCAAATACATGCGTCAACGCATTCTGATAATATTTTTTTTCTAGAATGTTGATGATACAATCACGGCAAGACGTGGAGAGGGCAGTTGAGTTAGTTAACGAAGCTTTAGTGATCGATGAAAAGTGTGACTTCGCTTATGAAACCCTGGCCACACTAGAAGTTCAAAGGTAATGTATTGAACTAAGGGCGCTTACCATTTGTCAGAACTGGCCGGTAGGTTTGTAACTAGATTGCGGCTTTTTGAAGAACTGTTCCTAGATGTCCATCGAAAGAGTACATACTATTTCCAAATTGCCCAGTCTTGCCGAACAGTTCTTACAAATGGTATAAGCGCCGTAAGTCTGTTGCCAATGCTAGGCCGGAGTCTTTTTCAAGTTTCCATAGGGTATCAGTTTAACTGAGTTTTTTTTGACATTCTGTCAAACGAAGTAGAAAACACAGGGGCCGTTTGGTCGCGCTATTCTGCTCAATTTACTCAATCTAAGAAAAGAAAGCAGATGCTCTTGCCTGGATAGCCTGTAACCAGTCTCTAATATTCGAGTTTCGTGCGAGTGTCGAATGCGAGAGTTACAAGCTGGCGAGCGATGCCGGCTTGTAACTCGCCACAATACCGCATTTTCGTGGAGATACAAAATTCGCGATACAAATGGGGAACGGCAGGACGTTGGAGAAAAATTCAAATGCACAATATTGCGTTGGCTAAAACGAAAAAAGTGGCTGAAGCCGCTCAGGAAAGTTTTAACATACTTAAACCCTTATAACTTGTATACCAAAAGAAAGTTATAGCTATTGTTTCAAAAGAGGGAGGAGGGGCTCCCATTTTTTGTTGTGGAGAAAAGGCTTTTTGTTCCTTCTCGCAATAAAACGTTCGATTTGATAGTTCTCTTACATTTTTCTAAAAACAGACTAACGGAGAGAGAGATTTATTAAGCTTAGAAGGGTAGATAAAGTATTTACCCTCGAGAATGATGTAGTTAATAAGAACATTGTTGTTGACCGCACGGACAATTCCAAAGAAAATATCCTTGATTTCGAAAGGGGCGGAAATAAGCTTTTGCGATTTTAGGATGTTATTTACTTCATTCCAAAAAAGAGACACAATTTCACACTGGAAGAAAAAATGTTCTATTGTCTCTAACTCTTCCTTGCAGAAGTAGCATAGCGGTGAATCAACTATTCTAAATTTAATTGGTTAATAAAGTGGCGCGAGCTTTTTTAGCCAATCACAAAGCGCAGCAAAGCAAAACCAAAGCAATTGCGAAATTACTTTCGACACTCAATAAACCGCTCTAATGTTTCTCTGATAAGTTTTTTGTCCTTTCCTCCATACAGGGGTAATCTGGATAGAGCAATCGAACTGTTCAACAAAGCTGTCGACTTGGTGAGAACAGAAGCCGAGTTAGCGCAGACGTTTTCCCTTCTTGAAGCAGCCAAAGCACAAAAATATGTCACTGAAACACTGGGACTCACTCCACCTTCTGTGCCTTTTTAATATTTACTAGGAACGTGTTCTAGAAAACGTACTGTGATGCGAAGTTTAACGAAAAAAGTGATAACGAACAGAGACAGGTTTTTACCCTGGGAAAAATGGAAAATCTACTTCCGTAGAAAGAAGATAGCAGAGTGTGAAGGCCGGCCTTTCCCGAGAAACGGGTAACAATATTTTGTGGAGTGCAACTTAAGTTCGTGTGACGACTTAGAAAATATCGAGATGTTGTTACCACAAAATATTTATTTTACAAAGGATGTCTTTGATTGTCTAAAGGCGCTTACCATTTGTCAAAACTGGCTGACCGGGCCGGTCAATTGGTAAATAGTATGTCGTACTGTCCGTCCAGAACGGTATATACGTAGATAACACGCATCATTTTGATGGACTTGTAGGGACAGGTCTTCAAAAAGGTGCGTTATGTTTACAAACTAACCGATCTGGCCGGCCAGTTATGACAAATGGTCAGTGCCGTAACGGTCTCTGTTCTATATAGTTATGGTAACACGAGTGGAAGTTTTGCAGAACGAGAAATCTATGGAAACGCGCTACGAAGGCGAGCGTTTCTATACTATACAGCTATGTCGAGTTCTCACAAACCTGCGGTCGTGTTATTCATATTCGTTTTTATGAAGTTTGTGCTCGCAGTATTCATGTCTGTTTTCATGAAGTTATTGTTACGGTTTTCGACGAAACCGAGCGCATAATTTGGATTCTTAATAAAATCAATAAAGTATATGTGACGGGCGCATCGTCAAAACGGGGAAGTGACGGAGTTTGTGTGGCTTGGTTTATGGAGTTTTTAGATATTTTAACTTTCTCGTCATCCGTCGTTTTAGTGTCCTTCGCAGTTGTTTATTTGAATCGTAGAAAACTATCGTCGCTTAGGCTTTCATATATTTATTCATCAGATCGCTAAAAGCGAGCCTCTAAAATACCTGTTTCGCTTTTCTCTTTGACCTTGACCTTAGTGGATTGTTTCCTCATTCAGGGACTTTGAACCGTTGGTAGCGTTCAAAAATGGCCTGGAACTGTGCAATTAAAAAAATAACAGTTCACGTTGACTACATTTGTATCATTTCTTGTGTTTAACGAATAAATTAAAATGATAGAAAAATGTAACCGGTCCAAAGTGCGGAAAGTACGCTTTACTTTTCGATTCGGTTGCTCCTGTTGTTAAGAACAAAACAGTTCCCCTTTCTTTTAACGAAGAACGGTTAGTTCCTGTTACTTAAAACAAAACAGTTTTATTCGGAGCGATTCAATTCTTTGTCAAACTCTAACTTTCCCCATGAAATTAACGGCGTACTTTATAAAAAAGTAATTCATCGCGAGTAAAACCAAGAGGGTACGGTTATATGCTATTACTCTGTTGTAAATTAGTTTCTGGGAAAATATGGGAACAAAATGCGGCTTGTGCTAAACTCTTCCTAGTCTACGAAGGTACGTGGTCGCTGGAAGATCTAGGAGGTGTTTAGCCCAATATGCTTTTTGCTCCCATATTTTACCAGAAATTAATTCACTCTCTAGTTGGAACAAGCAGGAACGCAGCTCTTACAAGGTCTTCTCTGATTTGCTGAGAAAACAATAGAACAAACAACAATGGACCCTAGCCCTGAAAACAATACAGCTGCGTGATACCCAGGTCCAATGAAATTAGAGATTGTTTATAAGAGCTGCGTGGTATCTGGATAAAAAGGGACCAGAGTCGAGATAACTTGTACCCAGACTCCCTAAAAACGGTTTCAGAAATAATCAACCATTCCAAGGAACGTTTCACATTGTGAGAATTCTCCGCCAAATGGTATAGTACAATTTTTCAACAAACAACGTATGGAATGACTAGTGTATACCAGCGCTTGCCATTTATATGGAACAAACGGTGATTATTTTCCGCCAAATGGAAGAGTGCAAATGACGCCATGTTTTTCGGCAATTATTACAGCGTATTTCATTATTAAAGGAGCATTAAAACTGTGTGACGAAACAAATGCTGCAGGGCCATAACGATCACTCTGGTAAAAAGAAGAAAATTTTCCCAGTGGGAGGATCATTCCCTTTGATTTCCCACCGGAAACAATCGGTAGCCTGCGCGCAGACGTATCCGATTTCCTTGCTCCCCGCGGAAAACGGGAGCAAGGAACTGAATCGGATACGTCTGCGAGGCTATACAACTGGAAGCGCTCAGGTATTTTAATATTTTCCATCTGCTTTTAAAATAATCAGTATTGTTGGGAGAAAACAGATGCAGATCGCTCGTTGTCGCCAGAGAATAAACTGGCGTTTGGGTACCCACGTTGGAAGAGCACGGGTCTGCAGAGCAGAATCGCGTGTTCAAATGTAACCAGGCTTTTTTAAGCTAATTGGCAATATCACGCCGATCACGCCATTGGAGGGGTCACACTCGGTTGCACAAATAATAGCATTTTGGGGTTTTCGCACTGATTTACAGTGTTTGGGTTAAACACTGATTTGAAAAAGGTCAGCTTTCACTTATTGTTATGGGTAACTATAAATATGTTTAAAATAACGTCTCCCGGCAGCAAGTTATGAAACAAACGAGTCGTCCTTTTTTCTCTAAAGCGCGCACCAGGCCTTGTCCTTTACACCTCACCACACTAAAATAGTAGGGGACTGTTCGAAAAGAGTGGGAGCGTGGTCTTCGTTGAGTGGAACGATCTTTCCTTGTGGTGAAGGAGAATTCAGTACAGTCGTGGGCCCATATTGGATAATAAAATAAGTAAAATAAAAACACAAGCTGGACAGCGATGATTTAAGGTACTAAAAATGTTACATTTATTAGCTAAATCTCTGTATCCTACATTACAGTTTTCAAGGTCCCCATCGTGTAGGGTGTCGGAATTCCTTTATAGGCCGACAGGCCCATTCTTCATTCCCGTCACAATGAGCCCTTCATTCAAGAGGCGGCCATTTTGAATAATTGAGGCGTGGGCGACCCTCGCGAGATCTCAACAGATTTCATAAGTTCGGAGATTCCTCGGAGTTTCCTATCGCGCACCGAGAACCACCAAGATTTCTTTACGGTTCAAAACCTCCAAACTAACTGAACGATTAAAAAAGGCCGCCACTTGAGAATTACTATTTTTAGCATATCTAACAATTTCATGAAATACCAATTAAAGTCTTAGCCAAATTTAATTTTTACAAAACAGGATGAAAAATGCGTCATATCCTTAAAAGCCGAAAAACTGCTTTATTAAATCCTGTGTAGGGAAAAATCACTAAATTAATTGATGCTAAAAATAGTTACCCTTTACTAAGGGCAAGTTTCAAGAAGGCCTTGCCTGCAGTTATGCTTTGTGCTATATAGTGCTTATATTTGTTTAATGAGGGATAAATCTACAACCTTTCCTTTTTATGTTAAGTAGGCTGCAAAACAGTCGGTTTTCCTCTGCAAAAGCTCAAAATGGAGGTGCAAAGCATCAAAACATGTGAGAAGAGCCAATGATCCTCACACCCACTAGTCTCAGACCTTATTGGCCACCTTCGCTTTTGCCTTTACTTCTCTGTTGTTGTTTTTTTTTTTTTTTTTGGCCGGGGGGGGGGGGGGGGGGGGGGAGCAGAATTACACAAAAAATACAGACTGTTTTGCAGTCAGTTGTTACAGAGCAATAACGATGCAACAATCCCAAAAGAACGAACCTTACAAAGCTATTAGTTCCCTTATAAACAGACTGGCCATATTCTCATGACAGACAACTTCATGTTTAAATCCTTTACTCTATTATCTTTTTTACTAAGGTGGTGTGGTGGAGATCAGGAGCAGGGGAGGGGAGAGTGGGGGAGGCAAGAAGCAGGAGAGGGGAAGTTTGAACCCCTGTTCCCCTATTCCGCCACTGTCAGACTGAGAATGACAGTAACCACTTAGATTGCACTGACTAAAAGACAGCTTTCAAATGACCAAGTCCGTGCTCAACAGAATTGTCACACCATAGGTTGTGCTGTACCACATTAAAACTTACAACTTTTTATGGCCTCCTGCCCAATAAATACTGTATTGTCCAAAGAAAGTGCCGAATTTAAATAATTTTAGTCCTACTAATATTTACCCCAGACTATTAAGCTATAAAATCTATATTAAGCAAGAGAATTTTTCATTAAAATTGCAAGGAAACCCTGCTTTGCTAACTTTATGCAAGGAATGAGAAAGGAGATAGAATTCGGTTAAATCACAAAACATTAATGGTTGATCAAGATAACAAAGAAAACAAACCTGGCACAGTGGTCAGCATAATAACCACTGCACTGTTCTGACCATTCCTTAGTTTATTGCTTGTGAATCAAATCTCCTTTCAAAGGAAATGCAAATCGTTTGCTTAACTCTCTTGCTAATTATTCTAGAGTATGATAATGACTATAAAAAGTTTTACTTGCTTTAATAAGATTAACTTGTGCTATTAAAGATGCTGTTGCATCTTACTACCAAAATACAGCTTAAATACAATCAGAAATTCTCAAATAGCCTCATGAACAACCTTCACGACTGATCAAACATGTTAACATACACAACTTCTGCTGAGAACTTCACTAACAACCAACACTATAAAGAGTCAGCTCAAGGTATTATTTTTCAAAGTGGTATTGTCCAGTCGTCATAAAACCTGTTATGTACTTGTAACACCTGTCCTGTTTTCAAAAAACTGTTCAGTAGTCATAAAACCTGTATGTTGGATTCTCATAGCCATTCTCCTGCATGTCAACAAGATGGCTTTTTTCTGTGGCATTGTCACCGTCTCCATCTACAAGCACTGTCTTGGTGTTGTTGTTAGGGCGGGTGCGACGCATTGCCATGGCAACAACAATGATGATCATGATGACCAGAGCCCCACAGCTGAGTCCAATGACAGCAGAGAAGGTGGCTTGTGAATGAGTCTTTCGGAACAAGCCTTCCTCGTTCTCAGGGATGTTCTCGTCAGATTGTTCTTTTGCAGTAGCCCCGTGAGCTGATAAAAACAGAACAATGATCAAAATCTTAACTTCTCGTCAAAATAACCATAAACAAAGGATGCTGATTAAAACAAGGAGGATTTGCCGTGGTATGCCCACAAAGTGGCTCTCTCCACTGTTTTAAGACTGACTTGGAATTTAAAAATGTTGGCTATCATGGAGGGAGGAAAACTGAGAAATATTCAAGATAAATCTTCAGAGCAGGGACAAAAAGCAATAAACTGACTGCTTAATAGAGGTTGACTGCTTAATAGAGGTGTACAATTTAGCATGTCATATGGCAAAATTTGAAAGTTCTAGAATGCAAAATTGCTCACATGATGTTTATTTTATTGCTAACAGCAACAGTAATACAAAATGTGATAAATAGACATTAAGTATTTGCACGTGTAATGAAAGTCATGCCTGGCAATTGCATTTTATAATGTTGTTTGTAAGGCAAAATAATCTTTGTTGTAAACCACAAACGTTTTGCTATCACATTCAACATGAAACAAAAAAAATAATCAGTTATGGTAGTCTTTGATTTAGAGCTGCATAGCTTAATTTTGTGAAGCAAGTCACTCTTTTTGTTTAGTGCATATGAGAGTTTTTCTTTACCATTTAACTAGGTGACCATTTAATGGAGATGAAATACAATCAAATTGGGCAATCTAAACGGTGACTACATCTGCTTATAGAGGTGACCACTTAAAAGAGGTCAAGTTACCAGTAAAAATGGGGAACAATTTCTGGGGATTTGATGAGTGACTGCTTAATGGAGACCATCAATTACCTTTAGTTATGTGATGTGCATCCTTGTCAATGTGTTCACTTTTTTTTGGCTTCTCTTTTTCAAAGGGTGGGTCAGTAGGGTCCTTCGCAGCAGAGCTTTTTTCCACTGTCGGTTTCTCTGTGGGCTGTTCAAGTACAAATGTATAATATGCAAAATGAATTTAACAAAACCTGCCTGAAGATTCTACTGCTGTTAAAAGTGCAATACACGGTCAGTCAGCAGTGCTTTCATTAAGACCCAGCACCTGCCAGAGCATTGGTGGATATTCTGTTGTGAATAGCCAGTTGTCATTCTTGCATCCAGCACAATTACTAAACACACAACTGGTCCGGAGGGAAACAGTGAATTCAAGATTCTAGGGAAACAAAATTAACTGTTTCCCAAGGGATCAGTATTAAAGTGATTTATTATATAGCAACACAAAAAAAACACAACACAACACAGTTTGAAAAATGCGCTGATTACTCAAGGTAAACATCAATCTCATTTTAATCATGCCACCTATTGTCAGGGTCTGATTATGTGTGCTAGCAGGCAACAATGCACTGTTACCCGTTGCCCGCTTCTGCAGATGTTCCCTGCTCATGGACATTTGGCAGGAAACAGTTTGTTTGTTAGATGTCATGTGACCATGAATCAAAAACTCCAGCTATTTCATAATGTCCATGTATTGTGTTGGTTAACTTGAAACAAATTAAAAGAAACCATCACATTGAATGTCAGAAAATGAAGAATTCTCATTGCTGAAAATAGCAATTCTAAGTTCTGCAATAAAAGGGGCTTGTGTCCATTATATCCTCTAACAGGTACTTCACTAGCATAGAGCAGCCACTTCAAAATTTATTGAATGCCCTGGATCATGGGCTGACTTCACTCATTATTATATCTCTCAGTTAGTACGCGCGCTATGATTGGTCAATTTTCCGGTCTGTATTTTACAGTACGGACCGCAAAATTTGAGAGTCCCAGCATCAGTCTAGCATCAGCTATTCAAAAGTTGTTTTCTACATTTCATTAAAAATTATCCAGAGAAAACGTTTGGAGCTAAATGGATTAACATGTCAGGTTACAAAAACTCTCTTCGATGAAATTAGCCACAACTTTAGCAAAAAACTGATTAGCCGCGAATCAAAAAGTATTGACAATTTTCTTGAGTAAGAGCTTACATGCTTATTGTTTTGGTATTTAGCTTTTAGGCTGTAAGTTGTAAAAACTCGAGTAACTTGGCAAATTCGTTTAACTTTAACAATTTAATTCAGCATTGAAAAAAAAGTACCTTTCTTTGTAAGAAAACTTCTCTATGAAAAACAAAGCTGCAAAACAACTTGAAACGGCTTCCATCGGTAAACTGTTAAGCTAGCTTAGTTTGATCAAGTTCTTGTCTAGTTATATAAAACTTAAGTTCGGAGTTATCATTTGCGGCTCTAAGAAGAACAAACTTGAGGCTACAGAATTACGCTAAAAGTGTACCTTGATTCCTCAGCAAAATTTTTGTCCTTGCAGTGGATTCCCTGAAAACAATTTTTGTGTATTCACAAATACGCTCAGCTCTTGCTGCAGCTCACGCTGAAAATTTGTCAGGTGCGATCGAAATTCAAACTCATCTATGAGTTTCGGGATGAATCCACTAAAGCACAACGAAAAGCCAAAAACAGCTTGCAGTATTTGATGAGGAGATATTTTCAGTATCCTTTTTGAAGTTTTAGAGTTTCTTCGTTCACCGCTGTAGACCGAAATGCTGCCACAGCCACATTTTCCAGTTTGACGAACGCGTTTGTTTTGGTGATGTTATCGCTGCGTTTTCATTCTTCTTTCACTCACTTGCCTTCGCCATTAACTAAGAATTTTTTCAAATAAAACTACCTTTTGTCAGGTTTCCATCGTCCTATCGAACACATGGAAGGATAAATTAATTCGTTTTCATAGTTTTCATTCAAGAGCCACGCAAGTTCACGCCGAATCGAGGACGAATCACACTATTTTTGAAAGCCAATAAAATTTACTCTTAACTTTGCTTTCTTGTGACGTACATCAGTCAAATGAAGCCGTCCATCTTTTGACTTGAAAGGTTTTCCTCTATCTCCGATTTAGAGATATAATAAATATCTTATTAGCCTCGTTTTTCTCGGTCCGTACCGTAAGTTTCAGAACCTCGTTTTTTTCCCTTGATTTATGGCCCGTGCGCGAAGCGCGTTTGGGCCATAAATCGAGGGAAAAAAACTCGGTCCGTAACTTACGGTACGGACCTTGAACTTGGCTAATAAGAGGTATTTACTTCACTTCTTTTACCTTTAAAAAGGTGACTGGGAAGAAGGCTTATATGTCATACTTTTTGGAGGTCGGGCATACACGAAGTTCTGACTGCTAACATTTAATTTGTGTCTAATTCATATAACGGTTACCAAAAACATGCACCCCACTGCACTTCAAAGAAAAGTGGTTAACATTGTTTTACATTCTCCACTTACCAGGGCAGGTGGTTTAGGAATCCAGTCGGGCAAATCCACCTGGAATTGACGAGCAATCTCTGGGAGTTTGTACAGCAGAATCATGGACTCATTGACAAGATTATTGATACGTTTAAAGTGGTTTGTCAGGGCCTCTCTTGCTTGTTCGACTTTCTCTGGGTGGTGTTTCTGGACATACTCAAAGTAATGCAAGCTGAAATGTGAAAAAGATCAAACTGATTACTTCACAAATAAGATGAACAACTGTTGTGTTGTTCCAGAAAATAACCCTACCCCATCCCCCATGTAAGGATTTTGGTCCTTCCCCCCTTCCCATCAACACACACATCTCTAAACAAATTCCAGATTAGCTTCATGCTTTCCTTTAAAAAATCCCCCGCCCACCCCACCCCTCCAATGACCTTCCCTGGGACGGGATGGATATTTCCTGAAACCACATATTACATTTTACTGTGCATAGTGCCATGTTCATTACACTTTCAAAGTTTCAGCAGTACATGTATTTACTACTCCCTTTAAATACATGTACTGTAGCTGAGAGTAGTTTTTTATAAAACAGAAAAGAAGCAAAGCCATTGATAACTTTTTCCGTCACAGACTTACTTGTGCAAACGATCCTTAGTGCAGACAGTCACATATCGCTTCAGAGCTTCCTTAATCTTGTTACCATCCCTTGGCTCCTCCTCAAGTGCAGCAACAAAGTCACGCAGTGCCTGGTTTTTCTTGTCATTCAAATTGATCTGAGTACACTGGTGGTGTTCTTCCTTCAGTCGTGCACGTTCCAACTTGGCCTGATCATCAAAGGAGTTTAGAGTGTTCTTGAAGTTCTCAAGTTCGTCTACGTATATATAAGAAAATCATTAATACACAGTACAGCTCAAACGAAAGTAAGGAACAACTTGCAATGCATTTCACAAAACAACAATGTACATGCACATAAAGGATTGACTTACAACAGAGAATAAAATAAGTTTAAAAAAAATACCAAACACAAGGAAAACAGTTTCATCAGGATCTCCAAACACAGAGTGGGTTGAAAAAACAATGTGCAGTCAAGCTTTTTTAACCAACTTCAAGGCATTTGGATACATTGTACCTGATTTGTGTATTGATAATATTTCTCTAATAAAGCACTCACCTTCAACTGAATTGGCTGCCTGGTCTTCATCACTGGTCTTCAACAATTTGTAGCGTTTCTCTGCTTGCTGCCATTGTTTCACCAAGTCCTGAACTCTTTGGCGGTGAGTTTCTTCCAGTTTATCACGACTATCATGGTATTTCTTTTCGTCACAGCCTAAACAAATTAACAGCATGCAAAAAAAGGAAATGTTTGTATTTTATAAATGTATATACAGTCGGACCTCTATTAAGTGGCCACCTATTAAGTGGCCACCCTCCATCAAGCGGCCACTTTCCAAAGTCCCGAATTATTTGTCAGTAAAGTGTTGTATTCGATACCTCTATTCAACGGCCACCTCTATTCAGCGGCCGCGGCCACCTTTTCGCTGTTGCAAGTTTAGTATTTATTGTTTTTTACCTCTATTAAGCGGCCAGAAAATTATCTTTTCAAGCGAAATGGTGACAGATTATATGAAGGTGATAACCGATAACAACAAGAACTGCAATTTAATCTCCACTATTATGACAAGTCATAAGCCGCAATACAAACTGATGATACTGTACTTCTCGACTGTATGCTCTGTGTTAGAGCTAGAACTTTGCACGGACTTGAAATGCGCAAATACAGGGCGCTTAATTTTTTGTTTCAATGATTTTTGCATTTATCTTCACATATGTTCACTTTTCAACAAGCGTTTTGCTATATAGAGGCAATAAAATGACGTTGACTGCCATTTCTATCCAATTTATATTGTACATGTACCTCTATTAAGCGGCCAGTTTTCAAAGTCCTGAGGGTGGCCGCTTAATAGAGGTCCGACTGTATACCTAATTTGATGGTTTAGCAGTTGCATAGTATTTTATCCTGCACATGTACAGTATTATCTGTCAAACCATCACATGAGGGATTTAATTATCCAATTCATTAGAACCTTTTCCTAAGCAACTTCTTAATTTAGCCATCATTTTTTGCCCAGTGTTTCACTCTCATCCTGAGTGTGAGCACTTACAGTAAATATTTTGCTGTTTCTAACCTACAGAATTACAGTCATAATTGGCCTCAGATCACATCCGATCGCATACATGTAATTCATGAAAAATCGCATACATGTAATTCATAAAAATTGCACAATGTAAACAAAACACAATAAATTATCGCTAAGCAACAAAACATGAGCTCTTGAACTTTGGTTCTTTCAATCAAATCAACCTGTGTTGAATGAACAAATCTGCCACTTTTGATCGCAACTGCATTCATTCTTGGTCACAACAAGCTTGGTAACTATATAAATTTTGTGAGCACATGTTTTTATTTGGCCTGGTTACTTAGGTTAACCAAGATGGCCGCTTATTTACAGACTCATTTCCTTGGCTTCTTTCATTTGTTTTGGGTGTTCCTTCATTGTTAACCCATTCGCTCCTATGCTGGCCAAAACCGGCCGGCTTTCAATCAAAAGCACTCTAAAATGAATTATTATCTCTGGATTTTGTAGATTGCAGTTTCATTCTACAAAGTTGTAAGAAAATTAGTTGCTTAAATCCTGAGAAAAATGATCAATGGAAATGTGAGACTGTTTTTGTCATGGAAATGTACACCAATGTCTTGTACATGGCCAGCTGCACTTGTAATGATGTACATGAAATATGCATAAGTAAATTATGCTTTATACTGTACATACCAACAGAACTTCCTTCAACATGTTTGGCAAACTTTCCAATCTCACTCTTCAAGTGTTCCAAGAAACTAGTTGGCTTGGATGTGCTTGAAGCCTCAGAGAGTGCCACAATCTTGACAGCCTCAGTGGCCGGTTCACCAGCATCAGGAGGACAACACACAAACTCAACTCCAGTATACAATCCAATGCCGCACGGAATCAGAACACCATAGTCACCCAACGTCATGTTTTCACTGCTGCACTTGTCAGTGGCTTTTGTGTTCCACTTGTCATGAGACTGGCATTCATCACTGAAATGCATGTGCTCAAAACGGCACTTGGGAGGCACCAGCAGGGCATCTGACTCAAAAGAACCCACTGAAAGCAAAATGGAACAAATGAGGGGCTTGGTCAAAAACTATACAACTGACAGCTACTGGCCAGTTTTGGCCTTAAGATCCAGTTTCTTCAAATGAACCCTATTTTGTCATACAGCATCAGAAACATAAAAACTGTTTAATCCATGTAGGGGAGGCAGAAGCAAGTTCATGTAAATGTGGATAATCACACATGATTTACATCTGGTTTTGGCTAGTGTACATGTAGGAGCCAATCAGTTAATTAAGATCTATAAATTATGTCCACTTACAGTACATCAGTCAGGGCTCGAAATTGCGCCTGTATTGGGCGCATTTGCGACTAAAGATTTTGCTTTTGCAACTAAAATTTGTCCATTAGTCGCGATTTTGCGACTGTTTTACGGCCTAGCATAAAGGAATTATATTCAACAGTCTTGTGTCTTACTTGTAACTGGTAGTTGTAATTTTATCTGAAAAATCCTGTGAAATTCTTGTTGAATGTCGCATGACTTAATCCTCCATTTCATGCTCCATTAATGCGGTTTCCAAGAAGTGTATCACAGGCGCACCTTTTCAGACTTTCTCAGAAATTTCTCGTTTCTCATTTCTGGTTCCGGTAGTAGTAGTTAGTTTTTTTTTTTTTGCGACTAAAATTTTCGAAATCGTGACTAAATTTTAGGAATTACCCGCAAATTGCGATTGAGAATTTTTTAATTTCGAGCCCTGTCAGTTTGGAATGAAACCCATTTAAAAAGCAATATACTTAAACTTAATCTAATCAGTTCATTATATCGTAGAATTTTGAAAGTAGTGGCCCCACTGCTTTCAAAATTAGCAGGCCTAAGGCGCCACAACTTTTGGGTAGCTGCTACTTCCAGGTACCTAAAATATGTGAGTAATGGAAGAACAAAATGATGGTAAACACAACCACTGAATAAGCATAACACCACTTTAATTCTCTCTTTCTCGTTCAGTTGATTCTTCTGCGTTCCTTGGCATTCTTGTACAGTAAAACACTAAGCTATTCCATCTGCATGGAGACATCACTATGGTATTTTCAATTGGACAGTTACTTTCGAGGCCATTAATTTCAGGTGGGCCATTACTTTCAGGAATTTCTAGAAAGGTCTGAAAAATTAATGTTACTTTCAGGTACATGTAGACATTACTTTCTGACCCTACGGTGCATACAACTGTATCTTTTTTAAAAGTTGCCGTGACTTTTATAAGGTTTGTTTGAATCAAATAAAAATCAATATGCTTGTACGTGCAAAGTTGAACTAAAACCATAAAAGTTGAGTTCTATAACAATGAATGACAAAGCAACAGTTTTTTTTTAAATTGCATACTCACCAAGGCACCGATATGGGGTGACCAAACTGTTATCCACTAGCACGCGATTGTTGGCTTCAACGATGTTTTCTATATCTTTTGAGGGGTACACAGCCTGGCAGTACCTAAGATGACAAAAGGAATACAGTTAGAACCAAACACCAACAATACAATACTATTCAGAGTGCAAAGCACAGTACTAACCAATACAGATGAGTATTGTAAATATATACAGTCAATTGAACATCTGCAAACAGACATCTGGGTACCATGTTTTCAACTAAGTTTGCCATCCACACACTGTAATCTATTTGTAATGAAAATCAGCCACCTCACCTGTGGTTTCATTAGAAGAAGTCAAGTTCTTTTTGTTTGTTTGAACCTTACATGTAGTACATTGTAACTGCCTAATTTATGTTGAATCAACACTTCCAAGTTAAGTTTTTTCTTTTATTATTTTTGTGGCCATTTGACAACTACAGTACAAATAAATGTTGTTGTTGTTGTTGACAATTCGCTGCCAGGTTAGCAAATCTTTTTGGAATCAGGTTTCCAGTGCCAAACATCATTTTGTCGCCATTGCACCTAAAAGGGTCACAACTTGGGGGGTCATTTTATAATGCACAGGATGGTACAAGTAGCCATTGGCAACTTCTTTGATTTGTTCCAGAGTTTATTCTGATACCTATACACCCAAACGTTATTGTAAACCTATTGAAGCAAATGCAATTCAGCATAATATCAGTCTAACATACTGTACATGTATACAATGTATGTACACACATTATACAAGGCACAACATGTTACCCTGAATTAGCATGCACTAAGAGATTGCCCATACTTACTACATCATATAAACATTAATATAACATAAGATACATTGTATATGTACACTTGAACTGTGTTTAGGTAAGCACTCTTACTACCATTAATTCTATAACACTCAGTTTCCCTAATTTCCATGTCCATTAACCCTTGGACGTACATCATGCAAACTTATACCCCGGGTCGTGCAAACCCCCTTGGGTTTTTGCGATGTTACAATATTTCGGAAGTACTTTATGTGTGATAGATAGCCTGTGATGTGCTCTACAAGACAAGGTAAATGTTATGGGTTGTGGTGCTGCCTGGGTCCATGAAGTCATCCAAAATGGCCGACAAGGTGGTCGCCATCTTGGATTTTACTAAAAATTCAAATTTATTGGAAAAATGCAGAAATTGCAAATATGTTTTGCTAGAGTTGCAAATAAGATACAATCTTACATTTTGATGCTTTTTTTCAAGGTAAAAAACACGCATTTTTATTGACCTCATGCTGCTTATGACGTTATATCTCATTACCATGGCAACTGGTTGTCGCTAAACTTTACCAAAATGTGTCTCGAGGATAAACGAACAGCTACTGAAGATGGCATGTGCTAATCATAAATGGTCTTGAAAAAATCAGAGAAAAACCTTAAGGGGGATAGCAACGACTCCCCCCCCCCCCCCCCCCCCCCCCCCTGTACGTCCAACGGTTAAATCTCTTTAAAAAAATGACTCTGTTTACCCTTGATTTAAGCATTAAGTGGGCAGCATTCAAAAGTAGATACTTGGATGCTGATTCAGAAAGTCCACTTACAATACTAATACTTAAAAGGTCCAATCAATAATATAAAAATCCATGAGAAATGCATCAATATATTGAATTCATTTTATTCTCACTTTAGGATTTCATTCCTGTCTGTAGTACACAGTCTGGTGGAGTTCTTGTCCACAACCCAGTCCCCAGTGTTGACATCAACATGTCTGGTCACTTTATCACAGGTGATGACTACTTGGGGGTCATAATCCAAGTCATCATTAAGATTCTCAACAGCGGCATTAATAACCTGAAACAAATCCAAACAATGTGAAGATCACAAATATTACCATTGTGTTCTATTTAAGGAACCACTGTCATTTTGTACAAAATTTGAATGCTTTTAGTTTGTTACACATTGCCTACTTATGGAAACTTTTTTCATTTTGTGTACTTCATTGTCTACCCTCTGAAAATTAAGCAACATAATGTAGCATTCTATTTTCTGTTTAATACAAAATAATTGTTATTTTTCATAGGCATGGCCAAACTCTAAACTGTCATGCCATTAAGCTGACAGAATTCATAAAAGAAACTAAAATATACAAGTGTAAAACTTAATCTTCATAAAGACTAGCAGATAAACAATTTTTAGGTATTTAGACAGGATTACTACACTCAAAATACTGTGTCAAGCAAACTTTAATTATTAGAGTTTCTAGTATGTATGTTCCTGAGAAAATATTTGAAAAGGAAAACAAATCATTGAAAAGGTAGCTAGGGGCTCAAACAATCAATAATTGATAGAAAACAGTTGCAAAATAACACCAGGAGATATACAAAACATAAAACTATTCACTTCTTGAAAAGAGGTACTGAATAAGAACTCAAGTTTGATTTTATAGCCAGGATTATTTTGTTACTTAAGTGCTTTGCATTACATTTCCAACTACAACTCTAAAGAGTAAAGATTTACAATGCTGACCACAATGATTTTGGAATTATTTTAACCCTTGAATTTTAAACTTTAATAAGTACCCAAATTGTATTCAAAGTAGCCTATTAGGTTGCAGTATGCATGCAGACACTTGGAGAAACCACAGATTTTGATTCACTGAAATGTTCCCAGCTGATCAACAAATTGAAATTGTTTGATATATGTTGGCAAATATACAGGCTCTATTAGAAACACAGCAGTTAAAGTCGATTAACAAAGCACAATATCACACAGCAGATTGTATTTGTCCTTAAAATCTGTTTTCAGATGTAAACTCTAAAACTACTGTTGAATATACATAATTCTACAGTGTTTAAAATCTTTAGAAGTCTCAAGCTTGAAAAATATAAATCAAGCTACTGAGTGTCTAGGCTCTAGCCTTGTCTCAGCATGGCATTAATTTTTTTTTTGGAATCTCTACATGCAAGCTCACAACTTACGCAGTGCAAGAAATACCATAACTTTGGTAGGGCATAAATCATAGAGGCCGGGGAAAGAAGTATTTATACATGACAAACATTTACATATACTAAGAGGATTTCTTATCTATGAACTGAAATAGGCAAGTATATACATGTATTCTTGCTTTTGCATGTCTCTGTGTCTGTGTAAATGTGAAATGATCTCAATTTGATACAATTATATTTTCAAAAGCTTTAGGTCTTGAAAATAGCGAGGGATTATCTCATAAGACAACTTATAAGTACTATAATTTACATAAGCACATTTTAATCACAACTGAAAATTGTTTGTTTGTTATCCAACTGAAACTTTCCGAGTATCAAAATGTTCACCCTTGCTCAAGTTTACTTAACAAATGACTATATTCTTTAGTTTAACTTCCACAAACGGTGCATGGACTGATTCTCTAAAGTGCAACACTTCTCAGGACTGTGCGATCACCCGATGTAAACTTATGTGTAACTTGATACACGAGAAAGACTCACCATGTCAACAGAAATTCAAAGTCCAAGAAAAAAACACGATTTCACAAAAGCTTTTCAAAACGAATACCTTTCTAATGCGTGCGTTTATGCGAGGAATCATATTTTCGGTATGTTCCAGAAAAACAATTTTTCAGTATACCGCGAAAATGACCTGTAAATCGAAGGAAAGACTACTCGTAACAGGATTTTGCCGGCCATTTTGCCTATTCCTTTATCGCAAGGTAACTTTAAACTTGTTTCTTCATTGAATGTACACCATTTGCACATTATGCGAAGTGAGTTTCACGAAACAGGGCATAAATACATAGTGTTAACTAGAATATTTGCAGATATTTGCCTCAAGCAACGAATACGGGAAGACTGAATTGAAAGAACGACGTTTGTTTACACTGCTCTAAATTTTACCTTCACACAATCACTTTTCAGGGGCTTATTGTACTAATAATAACTTGAAATCTTCTACAAAACCATTTTGAACAGATTTGATCCGTTTACATTGTGAGAAGCGCAGACCAAAGCCGCATTTCTTGTCGATAATTAATCAACCTAACCTTCACCGCTCGCCATAACTACGAGCCGTACAACGTACAGTATTGCAAAGGCGATGCAAGTGTAAAAGAAACTCAAAATACTCACCCATGCGAAGCTGACACACACGAGAAACGATCTCAGAAAACTCCACTTCATTTCTGAGTCGTAATATACTCCAAAACTTTAGTAAAAACTCTTAAACAAAAACTCAAAATGGCTGATGTTCGACGAAAGCACACTTGTATTCAAAGCGACAGAGCAAAAATTGATAAAGTCACGTGATATTGAAATAAGGCGATATTTGCATGACAAACGTTTGCTTGGCCGTGATTGGTTGCTGGGATGATGTGTTTTGCGTTATTGGCGCTTTTCGACAGATTCTTTGTGCATGCCAAAGAAACCGCCAAGAAAATTACCTGTTTATGTATTCATATATTCAGAATTTTGCTTTCCATTTTAGAAATGTCGTGTCCCACGAATTGCACCATCCCGTACATGCAAACTACGCATGTGCCAGAGGAAGTGATTCCCTTGTGACGCAAGACGCTCCACCCTGGACAAAATGGCGCTGCCAATATATAATAAATATCGATAAAGAAAATATTTTTTATAACGAAAGACTTTGTAAAACATTTAAGAATAAAAATTAGCGATATCAAAACATGACGTTTCGACGACAGCATGAGAGAGATGACTTCTCCTTACGGATTGTCAATTTTCCTCATATGGACAGCAACATTCCCGCCAATCCGGCCTATGGTGTTTATATATCTCAATTGGTGAGATATGCTAGAATTTGCACATCGAAGTTGGATTTTATACATAGACTTCGCCGACTTTCATCACGTCTCCTTCACCAAGGGTTCAAGTCTACGCTCCTTCGTAAATCGTTTGCTAAATTCAAACGCCACGGTGTTATCATTGAGAAGTATGGCACTACACTACGGGAGATGAGACTAGCAATCCAAAATTGAGAGATACCGCCGTATCCTTTATTATTTTAGATCCTTCATATCATCCTAGCGCCCCTATTTAATTTCTATATTACTTCCATTCAGTTTGATGTAGGTGCGCGCGCGCGCAATTTTCCTTAAGGTGGCCGACTACAGTTTTGAGGAACAATAAATTTCCTTACGCGCGCGTGTCACGCAAGCAATACCGCGCGAGCAAACAACAACGAAGCTCTGACCTCATGCACGCAGTTGGTAATGCGCGAGCAGCCGCGCGCGCGCAGATAAGTGAATTGCCGTGGTGTACGCATTAGTGCGCATGCTCGGAGATCGTACGAAACGGTTTTTTGGGCGTAAATTTCTCGAAATCTAGCCATACGACCTATGCTCAATTTTTGATATTTTTAAATATACATCGACATCGATCTGTAGACAATTTTTTTTCAAAATCTGTAAGACAGATTTTAAAATATTTTTCGAAATTCCTATTTTTGATATTTTCGTTGATATGCGAAAACCTCTGTTACAGATTTTTCTTTTAACTTGTAAGAACGTTTATTTTTAACCAAACTTTATATGGTAAGATTTTGAGGAAGGGTCGTACGGGTGATTTTTGAGTAAAACGTCCTCATAGAATTAGAACCCAGTCTTCTGACAACCACTCGGTCGCTTGTTTTAAGCCACTTCTAACCAGAAGATGGTGAAATTACAAACACCCACTGTCTTGTACGATGGTTTTTACTTTGTAATCGTTGCTTGTTCCCACAAATTGTCACCTGTAATCGATATTATCGGAAGCATCTGGTGAACCCCATAAACTGTAGTAAGCCACCTTAAGTTGAGTGCGCGTTCTTGGCTTATTTAGTTGACGTGTGTGCTTAGTTCGTTATTTAACGTACTACATTTGTTTTGCATTAGTAGTTAGTACAGTGCTAAACCGGGACCACCCCGACATGTCAAAATAGGCGGTCCTCACTAGCTCGGACCGCTTATTTTAACATGTCGGGGTGATCCCGGTTTAGCACTGTACTAACTACTAATTGTTAGCAATCCGGCTAGCACAACCCACACTGGCCTGGTATAACCAATTGAAGAAACCCTCTCTGTGTATATCATGATGGAGGTCTTACCTGGAAAACGTCTCCGAGATATTTTTATACTGCTTAGTGAACAATTCATATGTACATACTGCCGTGCGCCAGCAAGCAAAAGAATGACAGGGCGGGAGTGTTCCTTATGTAATAATTGGTTTACCTCTTATTGCGATTGCTGGTCATGTCTAACCCTTTCTTGTGGTACATGCAATGTATCAGTTAGTTTCTCAAGTGAAACAAGTTTTCTGTGTGAGGAGAGACTTTTTAAACATGGCAAAATTTCAACCAAATCATTCTCATCTTTTTAAGTCAAACAACTTGTCGTTCCCCAACCCAGGGGGTATTGCCAATTGGAGAAATCCCACCCCCTGTATATACCCACCCACATGACGAACGTGAAAGCTTTCACTAGAGCGAAAGATTTTGTTTTGACTACCAATTTTTCAACCACCTTTTTGGGATGGCATTCTTTTTTTTTGCCTCTTGCCCCAGCAGAAAATGGCATATGCTTTGCCTGGTGCAGCATATGCATTGCCCCTTGCCAGCAATGGCCTTTTTTTGCCCCTTGCCCCAGCGGTATATGGCATGCAGCATGCACCCGCAAGCCCGGTGGGACATATGCATTGCCCTTACCCCGCAAGCCTGTATATGGCATATGCATTGCCCTTGCCAGCAGTGGGAAGGGAAATCGCTAGAGCACATAGCTATGTCGTACAAAAGCAAGAAAAGTTGTCCACATTTTTTTAACAAAAATTTAAAATTTAAAACTACTATATATATGCGGGTCGCGATGGATGCGCAGCGAGCAACTTTGGAAGAGATGGGCCTACGAACCAAGAAGGCAGTCGCCATACACATCTTGCAGGAGAACGTCTATGAAAGCAATTTGGTATCCGACATCGCGAGTGTCGATTACCTCTCGGGGCACCAGAGGCAAACGAATCTCCAACCCTTGGATGGGCTTCCAGTCTTTGTAGACGATTTCTATGTCTATGTCCCACTGCAAGAGAAAGACATTGTTCGGATACGTGGTCGCAAGACTTCTTGTACCACAGGCGAAGAGGGCGCAGCCAAAAGACTGGTGGCACAGATCTCTATCTTTGTTCGGGAAGTCTGGGGCGACGAAGACGGGTACAAGCACATTTCGGTAGCCCACACAGTCGATGCAAACTCCAGTGGCTCTATCGTGGGGACAGTGGAGCAAATCGAAAACGCAACAGGTTACCACGCCAGACGAATCTGGGAGAGGCTGCACCCTGGAGAGGAAGCCGCTGGCTATGCTGTTTGCAAGGTAGATGTTTCGAATGTGCCAATGGGAAGGCTGCAGGAAGGTCTCCCACACATGCGGCGCCTTCTGGAGGCAATTGGCTGGGGGCAATACCAAATAGATTACACGCAAGACCTCTCGGGAACCCTGAACAGCCAGGCATTGGTGCAGCATTTATTGGACGAGCACGAATTCTTCCGACAGGGCGAGGGTGGTGGTGGGCGTGGCTATATTTTAGACAACACAAACTCCGTGGGCAGCCATGTCTTAACCTTCGTCCAAACATGAAATGGTCGCACGACCGCCACCAAAGTCTACAACAAGTTTGTGTCGCAGTTGGAGGCCGGGGAGGTGCGAGAGACCTTCGGTGGCCACATAGCCCACACTGTAGACAGTCCAAACCACCATCTCCGCCGGACATTGTGCCATCCAGCTGTGCTAGAGAGAGGTTGCACACGCATCGAGACTTCGATGTACGGCTGCAGCTTGGAGGATCTATCCACAACTGTAGCGGAAGAGCTGGTGGCGGAGACATTGGAGTTGGTTAGCCCTTGTTCGGCAAATCCTTGTGGGGATGGCAAATGCTGCACCATTCCCGACCATGGTCTCTTTGTTGTCCAGCCGCTAGCAAAGCAATGGGAAAACTTCGCGAGCCAGCTAGACCGCTGCATGGTGCTGGGAGACCGTCCACAAGGGAAGATATATCTCGCATGGAGTGGCCACAGCAAAACCGGCAAGCTGCAGGGGATGGTTGTCCAGCCGACACCAGCGATGGTTGCGGGCGATACGACTTGGGAGAGAGCAATCGAATGGACAATTGCCGACTTTGGGCTCCAAAACTGCCCCATATTTCGCACGGAGATCTTGGGGGAGGAAAACGAAGAGATACTCTTTTCGCCTCTGCGCTGCCAAACAAAAGTCGGCCCAACCATTCTAGCTGCAAGCAAGAAGCCCTGCGAGCTGCACCCAGGCGCCCCTAATCCACAAGAGATACTCCCGCCAACAAGGCATGTAGAGTGGGTCTGGAGAACAAGAAAGCCAGCAAGGATCGGGATGGAGCGACCCTCTTGCGACCTGGTGGAAGTGCCGGAAATAGCCGAAGGCAGACATCTTTCCACCCTCTCCACAAGAAAACGCCTGCTTCGTTTGCAAGAGCTAGTGGAGGCCCAAAATAGATTGGAATGGGCAGCGCGAATGGAGGGGGTCGTCGAGAGGGCCAGAGAGAATGTCGAAAGCCGGCGAAGAGAGCTCGAGCGGTTGGAGGAGGCTACCAAGGAAATTCTCGAACTCCGGGAAGAAAAGCGCCAAACAAGGCGAGCCGTCGAACAGGCGCTTGTTGGGTGGACGTACAAGATTTCCGAAAACGCTGGCAAGACTTTCTATGTCTTGGGCTTTCGGACAACACAAACTGGGAGAAAGAGAGTGGTGCTGGAGGACGAAGAAGGGGAGACAGTATGCGTGTGGCCCACAAGGGGTTTGGGAAGAATTTTGGACAACCAATCGGAGTGCTTCGAGCAGATCGAAGAGTACCACAACAGAACACTCCATTGGGTTCCAAGAAGAAATACAAGGCTGCAGATCCGTGTGCAGCAGTCCAAGTCGTTTTGGAACAACGAAGGGACAAAAATATATTGGAACCCACTAGCCGTGTTATCCACACCAAAAGTGGAAGACCTGCAGTCGCTGCAAGAGCTGCTGGAAAACGAGGAGCAAAGGGAGCTTGTGGTGCAAAGAGATGCGTTGGCAGTGGAAGCATTGGAGGAAGAAAGGACTAGGCTTTCCACCCTCTGTGCGGCGCCACGAGCAAAAGACAGCAAAAAGGCATTGGAGATGGCCCCGGGCGACATATCGAGGCGCCCAAAGGACCTACCTTTTCGTCTCCCCGATAGACGAGAAGGGCCAGCCAACCACACCAGAGGAGACACCCATTTTTGGTGCATTCGTGCACGAAGAGGTCGAAAGAATCGGACCCCTGGCATTCCTAGTTGGAAAGCACCTCTACTGCAGGCTTGGGCGAGAGAAAACCACCAAATCCAAGAACAAATGCCGCATCGCGCAGTTCTTTGTTCCGCAACAGCCAGATGCACTGCAATAGCCAGATGCACCGCAACAGCCAGATGCACCGCAACAGCCAGATGCTCCGCAAGAGCCAGATGCTCCGCAACAGCCAGATGCACCGCAATTGCCAGATGCACCGCAACAGCCAGATGCTCCGCAACAGCCAGATGCACCGCAACAGCCAGATGCACCGCAACAGCCAGATGCTCCGCAAGAGGCTCTGCGCCAGAGGCTGCACCATAGGCATGCGCCAGATGCACAGATCTTTGCCCCACTAGAGGCTACAGTGGCCGCCGCCCTACCACCTCTCCTCTAGGGGTCCTGGCAGGGTTGCCAGCGGGCACATAGGGACCCACACCCCCAGTGGCCCTAGCAACCAACAGCCTGCGGATGCATAGGGACACGCACACACCCGCCAGCCAGCCCGCGGACACACCCCCAGTGGCCCCTATTTCTGCAGGAAAGAATGTGTCCACCAGCCATTTTCCCTGCAAAGCACCACATCCCCGCAAACGCCAACAGCTACCAGTGGGCTGGGGCTGTGGTATCCCCATTCCAAAGCTGTTTCTGGTGGAACCCGGGCAAGCATTGCCGCCTCCTTGCTGGAGTCTTGCAGATTCCACGCCTCCTTTGCGGCTCTACGCAGGGTGCCCAAGTCGGAGCACTAGTTGTTTTCGTGCTTGGCAAGCTCCTTTCGAAACCCGTGGTATTCGTAGAGTGGCCACCCTCTATGGAAACACGTTTGCATGTTTGCAGTGCACATCCACAGAGTATATGTACAAATTGGTTACTCCATCTTTAGAATTTCACTCTTTGGAGCCCCTCTCGAATGCCACCCTTTGGGGCCTCCTTTCGAATGCCACCCTTCGGTGCCCCCTCTCAAATGTCGTCCTTTGGCACCTCCTCTCGAGTGCCGACCTTTGGCTTCGGTGTGGCCGAAAGTTTGCCCACCAGTACCCAGGCAAGCGCCCACCCAACTAGGCCAACCGAACAAAGCACGAGGAGGTTATAGGCAGCATCCCTCGCGGCATTGGCGGCAGAAAGAATATTGTCGGCCCTTTCTCGAATAATGTTGCTGCCTTCTTCGATGTGGTCGAGAATGCCTCTTTGGGCTTCGTCTAGATCTTCCACATCTTCCAAATGGAGTTCTTGCCCATCTTGTAGCAAATCCATTTTCGCTTGCAAGTTATCCATTTTTGCTTGCAAGATATCCAATGCAGACAGCACCGCAGCCATGTCCCTGGTACTTGCATTGGCGGCTGCTGGAGCCACTTGTTTTGGTGCCTTTTTTTGCGCCCTGGCCATTGGCTGCTGCCGCCTGGGCATTGGCGGTTGCCTTGGTGGTTGCCTCTGTGCCTTCCTTGGCGGTTGCCTCTGTGGTTGCTTTCGTGGATGCTGCTGCAGGCCTTTCCTTGTCGGCCTGCTTCCAGATTTTGTACAGCCGCGATGTTCCTATCCCAAAGCGCTTCCGGATAGAGGCGGCGGCCTCCACTCCACGCAGGGAAAAAATCTCTTGGACTTCTTCGGGAGAGAGATCTCGTGCTTTCGGCATGGTATATATTAGTGTGTTTGGGAAAACCACTGGTACACACCAAAAAACTGGTTTGCACTTGGAGTGCTTGCCAGTCGCTCTTGCCAGTTGTGCTTGGAGCACTTGGATCGCTTGCCGGTCGCGCTTGGAGCAATGGCTTCCCAGACACGCTTCGAGCACTTGCCGATTGCGCTTGGGACACTTGGATCGCTTGCCGATCGCGCTTGCCGCTAGCGCTTGGAGCAACTGGAGTGCTTGCCGATCGTGCTTGGAGCACTGTGGTGCTTGCCAGTCGCACTGGAGGTTTGCGGTACTCTCCGGGGTGCACTGGAGCACTTGCCAACACCTTGCAAATTCCTTGCAAATTCCTTGCTGGTTCCTACTAGGTTCCTTGTTGGAACCGGCTGGTCCCTACTAGGTTCCTTGTTGGAACCGGCTGGTTCCTACTAGGTTCCTTGTTGGAACCGGCTGGTTCCTACTAGGTTCCTTGTTGTAGCCTCTAGTGGGGCAAAGATCTGTGCATCTGGCGCATGCCTATGGTGCAGCCTCTGGCGCAGCCTCTGGCGCAGAGCCTCTTGCGGAGCATCTGGCTGTTGCGGTGCATCTGGCTGTTGCGGTGCATCTGGCTGTTGCGGAGCATCTGGCTGTTGGGGTGCATCTGGCAATTGCGGTGCATCTGGCTGTTGCGGAGCATCTGGCTCTTGTGGAGCATCTGGCTGTTGCGGTGCATCTGGCTGTTGCGGTGCATCTGGCTATTGCGGTGCATCTGGCTGTTGCGGAACAAAGAACTGCGCGATGCGGCATTTGTTCTTGGATTTGGTGGTTTTCTCTCGCCCAAGCCTGCAGTAGAGGTGCTTTCCAACTAGGAATGCCAGGGGTCCGATTCTTTCGACCTCTTCGTGCACGAATGCACCAAAAATGGGTGTCTCCTCTGGTGTGGTTGGCTGGCCCTTCTCGTCTATCGGGGAGACGAAAAGGTAGGTCCTTTGGGCGCCTCGATATGTCGCCCGGGGCCATCTCCAATGCCTTTTTGCTGTCTTTTGCTCGTGGCGCCGCACAGAGGGTGGAAAGCCTAGTCCTTTCTTCCTCCAATGCTTCCACTGCCAACGCATCTCTTTGCACCACAAGCTCCCTTTGCTCCTCGTTTTCCAGCAGCTCTTGCAGCGACTGCAGGTCTTCCACTTTTGGTGTGGATAACACGGCTAGTGGGTTCCAATATATTTTTGTCCCTTCGTTGTTCCAAAACGACTTGGACTGCTGCACACGGATCTGCAGCCTTGTATTTCTTCTTGGAACCCAATGGAGTGTTCTGTTGTGGTACTCTTCGATCTGCTCGAAGCACTCCGATTGGTTGTCCAAAATTCTTCCCAAACCCCTTGTGGGCCACACGCATACTGTCTCCCCTTCTTCGTCCTCCAGCACCACTCTCTTTCTCCCAGTTTGTGTTGTCCGAAAGCCCAAGACATAGAAAGTCTTGCCAGCGTTTTCGGAAATCTTGTACGTCCACCCAACAAGCGCCTGTTCGACGGCTCGCCTTGTTTGGCGCTTTTCTTCCCGGAGTTCGAGAATTTCCTTGGTAGCCTCCTCCAACCGCTCGAGCTCTCTTCGCCGGCTTTCGACATTCTCTCTGGCCCTCTCGACGACCCCCTCCATTCGCGCTGCCCATTCCAATCTATTTTGGGCCTCCACTAGCTCTTGCAAACGAAGCA
Organism: Dendrophyllia cribrosa; assembly: GCA_024195265.1. Lineage (NCBI taxonomy): Eukaryota > Metazoa > Cnidaria > Anthozoa > Scleractinia > Dendrophylliidae > Dendrophyllia > Dendrophyllia cribrosa. Next base: position 20,119,979 of record JAJLRJ010000010.1, read on the forward strand.
GGCGTTTTCTTGTGGAGAGGGTGGAAAGATGTCTGCCTTCGGCTATTTCCGGCACTTCCACCAGGTCGCAAGAGGGTCGCTCCATCCCGATCCTTGCTGGCTTTCTTGTTCTCCAGACCCACTCTACATGCCTTGTTGGCGGGAGTATCTCTTGTGGATTAGGGGCGCCTGGGTGCAGCTCGCAGGGCTTCTTGCTTGCAGCTAGAATGGTTGGGCCGACTTTTGTTTGGCAGCGCAGAGGCGAAAAGAGTATCTCTTCGTTTTCCTCCCCCAAGATCTCCGTGCGAAATATGGGGCAGTTTTGGAGCCCAAAGTCGGCAATTGTCCATTCGATTGCTCTCTCCCAAGTCGTATCGTCCGCAACCATCGCTGGTGTCGGCTGGACAACCATCCCCTGCAGCTTGCCGGTTTTGCTGTGGCCACTCCATGCGAGATATATCTTCCCTTGTGGACGGTCTCCCAGCACCATGCAGCGGTCTAGCTGGCTCGCGAAGTTTTCCCATTGCTTTGCTAGCGGCTGGACAACAAAGAGACCATGGTCGGGAATGGTGCAGCATTTGCCATCCCCACAAGGATTTGCCGAACAAGGGCTAACCAACTCCAATGTCTCCGCCACCAGCTCTTCCGCTACAGTTGTGGATAGATCCTCCAAGCTGCAGCCGTACATCGAAGTCTCGATGCGTGTGCAACCTCTCTCTAGCACAGCTGGATGGCACAATGTCCGGCGGAGATGGTGGTTTGGACTGTCTACAGTGTGGGCTATGTGGCCACCGACGGTCTCTCGCACCTCCCCGGCCTCCAACTGCGACACAAACTTGTTGTAGACTTTGGTGGCGGTCGTGCGACCATTTCATGTTTGGACGAAGGTTAAGACATGGCTGCCCACGGAGTTTGTGTTGTCTAAAATATAGCCACGCCCACCACCACCCTCGCCTTGTCGGAAGAATTCGTGCTCGTCCAATAAATGCTGCACCAATGCCTGCCTGTCCAGGGTTCCCGAGAGGTCTTGCGTGTAATCTATTTGGTATTGCCCCCAGCCAATTGCCTCCAGAAGGCGCCGCATGTGTGGGAGACCTTCCTGCAGCCTTCCCATTGGCACATTCGAAACATCTACCTTGCAAACAGCATAGCCAGCGGCTTCCTCTCCAGGGTGCAGCCTCTCCCAGATTCGTCTGGCGTGGTAACCTGTTGCGTTTTCGATTTGCTCCACTGTCCCCACGATAGAGCCACTGGAGTTTGCATCGACTGTGTGGGCTACCGAAATGTGCTTGTACCCGTCTTCGTCGCCCCAGACTTCTCGAACAAAGATAGAGATCTGTGCCACCAGTCTTTTGGCTGCGCCCTCTTCGCCTGTGGTACAAGAAGTCTTGCGACCACGTATCCGAACAATGTCTTTCTCTTGCAGTGGGACATAGACATAGAAATCGTCTACAAAGACTGGAAGCCCATCCAAGGGTTGGAGATTCGTTTGCCCCTGGTGCCCCGAGAGGTAATCGACACTCGCGATGTCGGAGACCAAATTGCTTTCATAGACGTTCTCCTGCAAGATGTGTATGGCGACTGCCTTCTTGGTTCGTAGGCCCATCTCTTCCAAAGTTGCTCGCTGCGCATCCATCGCGACCCGCATATATATAGTAGTTTTAAATTTTAAATTTTTGTTAAAAAAATGTGGACAACTTTTCTTGCTTTTGTACGACATAGCTGTGTGCTCTAGCGATTTCCCTTCCCACTGCTGGCAAGGGCAATGCATATGCCATATACAAGCTTGCGGGGTAAGGGCAATGCATATGTCCCACCGGGCTTGCGGGTGCATGCTGCATGCCATATACCGCTGGGGCAAGGGGCAAAAAAAGGCCATTGCTGGCAAGGGGCAATGCATATGCTGCACCAGGCAAAGCATATGCCATATTCTGCTGGGGCAAGGGGCAAAAAAAAGAATGCCATCCCAAAAAGGTGGTTGAAAAATTGGTAGTCAAAACAAAATCTTTCGCTCTAGTGAAAGCTTTCACGTTCGCCATGTGGGTGGGTATATACAGGGGGTGGGATTTCTCCAATTGGCAATACCCCCTGGGTTGGGGAACGACGAGTTGTTTGACTTAAAATGATGAGAATGATTTGGTTGAAATTTTGCCATGTTTAAAAAGTCTCTCCTCACACAGAAAACTTGTTTCACTTGAGAAACTAACTGATACATTGCATGTACCACAAGAAAGGGTTAGACATGACCAGCAATCGCAATAAGAGGTAAACCAATTATTACATAAGGAACACTCCCGCCCTGTCATTCTTTTGCTTGCTGGCGCACGGCAGTATGTACATATGAATTGTTCACTAAGCAGTATAAAAATATCTCGGAGACGTTTTCCAGGTAAGACCTCCATCATGATATACACAGAGAGGGTTTCTTCAATTGGTTATACCAGGCCAGTGTGGGTTGTGCTAGCCGGATTGCTAACAATTAGTAGTTAGTACAGTGCTAAACCGGGATCACCTCAGGTAAATTAAGGCAAGGGCCTCTAGTTTTAACGCCCAAAAGCTACGGGGGTGGTCTATCTCAAGAGGCTTAAGTCATGAGAACTCAATACTTTAAAAGAGTAAATAGTTAGCAAATGTGGTCCTTTTGCCAAGAATAACATATGCAAATTAGGTCACGTGACTTAATACAGCCACAAAATCCAGAAAAAACTTTCAGCAAAGATGGCAACAGTTTATACCGATCATAATCAAATGTTATTGCTACCAGATAAGTCCCAAGAACAACAACAAAAAATCTGCGCTTGGCCTTTGTTGATTATTTCATTAAGTTTGAAAATAAACGGTAATTTGTGCTAGTACCCAGTACCCCGTAATAGTAATCTATTATTTTTCCTGTATTTTTTTTAAACTATTCTTAAAAAGGCCAAGCGCAGAAATGAAGTTCATAATAGCCTTAAAATCATAAAACTTCTGGCAGCCTCCAGGTATTGGTGAAAAGTGTTGCCATTTTGCTTGAAATATTGTTGACTTAAAAATAACCCTGACAGGTCACGTGACCTAATTTGCATATAATCTGCGTGCTAAAATGTCTAAACTTGCAAAATCTTTAGTCCACCAAAGATTTGAGTTCTCATGGCCAAAGCCTCAGAAGATAGACCACCCCCTCACTTTTTTGAGTGAAATAGCTGGAGGCCCCTGCCTTAATTTACCTGAGACCCCGACATGTTAAAATAAGCGGTCCGAGCTAGTGAGGACCGCTTATTTTGACATGTCGGGGTGGTCCCGGTTTAGCACTGTACTAACTACTGCATTGTTTTCCTTACTAATATGTCTTGTCAGTAACTGTGCTCACACTGTGGGTGGCTCCTCCTAAAATGTTCTACAATTGGTATGGGATTTAATGGAGCCGAAACCAATTGTGGAATTGCACACATTTTAGGCATCCTACTGATGAACAGTTACGAAATTCAGATAAGTAAGTTTAGTAGCCAAATTTATTTGAAGTTTGTCCCCTTTGAATTATCAAATGATAATTATGTACAAGATTCTACAAATGGTAGGAGGGTTTAGGCTATGTCTACACTATACCGGATAGCTCTTGCGCCGGCACGAAAACCATACCGGATAGGCCTCTCGTTCACACATGAAACGCTAGTTTCGGAACGATTTTTGTTCCGGAGCGCCGCTGCGACGCGGCGCTCGTGAAAGTGAATCGTCACATATCGGATACATTCTCGTGCCAATCTCTGGGGCAGTGTGAACAGGCAATCGAACCGAACCGTAGCGGAAGTCAACAACTAGGAGCGAGGATTGAAACCCACTGAAAAAGAAGTAAATATCCAGTTCTGGGTCGTTTCTGTTCACACCAGGCCGGGGTATTTTCCATGTCGACATGATAAGCTATCCGGTATAGTGTAGACATAGTCTTAGTTTCCGAGTTGTAAACGATGTTTTTGACTTTTCGGCCCAATTTGGTTAGATAATGGCCATAAAATGGCATTTGTAGCCTGAAAAAGGGTCTTTTGGTGGAAATTTGGGTGTTAAAGGGTTAATGTACAGTTTTTTACGCTTGTTAACATGTAAATCACCAGTAATATAAAAGGGCTGTCAAATTTAAAGCTAGCAATCCAATCCTTATTAGTTCATGTCCAGTTCCCCTTAACGTTTAGACAACAATGAAGATTCAATTTGTAACTATCGTGAGACTTGTTCCATTTGCCTTATTAGGTAAATTAACAGAAGCGAACCATGAAACTCTGAATAAATATTTTGGAAAGCTTAAATATTTTTGTTACTAATAAAAGTTTTTACATGGGTTTAGATAGGTATTGGCACATGGGATAAGTCTCTGCAGTTACCATATGCTAATAAGGCAAAATTTTGACCCAATATGGTCTGAACTCTCGTAAGCGACCACCTTCCGTAAGCGACCACCTAGGCTTGACATTTTGGGTGGTCGCTTACAGGAGGTTCGACTGTATGTACAAGATAGGTGGCGATCATAGAGAGAGAGAGAGAGAGAGAGAGAGAGAGAGAGAGAGAGAGAGAGAGAGAGAGAGAGAGAGAGAGAGAGAGAGAGAGAGAGAGAGAGAGAGAGAGAGAGAGAGAGAGAGAGAAAATACAAATATAATAAACTTAGGTGTGGAAACAGAAACAAAAGAAAAAGAAAAATGCATAATCAAGTGAAAAGTTTCGATGGAATGGAGTTCGTTTGAGTGTTCAAAATCGGTCCCTTTTTCTTTATGAGCCTGAGCATCTCATAAATGAGGCACTCAAACTTTCTGCGGCATCTTTTTCAATCTTGTACATAATTATCATTTGACAATGACGACATGCTGTCAGTCGTCGAAACGTCATGTTTTGATATCGCTAATTTTTATTCTCAAATATTTTTCGCATAAGAAAAATGGATTAAATTTGTAGATATAGAAGAGGCAAAAATTAAATCCGAATTAAATATAGTCTATGTATGTATGTATGTCTCAATGAAATCGGTCGTTTCACTACATTTTGATGTTGATTCGCTACAATGAAGTCATTTCGCTGCAACCCGAAGTCGAATCGGTGCATCATTCAACAATATTCAAGAAGAGGCGAAAGAGTCAATTTCCATACTGATAAGGCGACTCCGATGAACAGGATGTAGTCAGTATTCAAATTGTCTGTAACGTAATTTATCTCAAGTATGCAGCCGATCGCCTGTCTGTTTCATTAGTTAAAATTCAAGAATAAAGTCGAAAACAATAAGATTCAAATTCTAATTGCATCCAAGTATTTATAATTTTATGAATAGGTACGAAGAAGAAACTTGTGATTTCTCAAATTATAATATGAATGAGCGCACTAGCAATAGACTTGAAATTTTTTAATTGAGTCCTGAAGGGGTAGCCATGGGGAGTGAGATTTGCCTATTTTTGAACTGGGAAAATGAGATTTAGGTCACTGGGACTGGGATTTGGATCATTGGGACTGGGAATCTTAAACACAAAATTGGGAATGGGGAACACGTCTATACATTACACAGCATATATTGTTAACGCTTAATATCATTATTAAACTCATAGAATGACGAAATGGATAATTTTGATTCAGTAACAGTCTTAAACGAAACCAGCGCAGTGCATTAACGACTCGCCCGTAAAGTCCTCAGAGTATTTTTCTTCTCTTGTGTGTCAGTGATTTAGTTGCACAGCGGTACAACTGCGACTGAGCAGTCCGTCAAACTATCGTGAGACCATCGTGAGGCAACATGGCGGCAATTACTGGTGAATCTCTTTGTATCTTTGTAGTCGTAGAAATCAAGTACATTTCCACAAATAGTATAGTAAATACACACGGAAAATTGTAAATTGGACATTCGTTTGAACTGTTCTCTTCTGTTCTTTTCCAAAGAACTGGGCAAGGCATTGTTACAGATGAGTGGATTTAGAGGAATCCAACAAAATAACACCCCTCTGTAACAGACCCGGTGGATTCTATATCCTCACCAGGTTTTCGAAAAAACGCCACCAGGCCGGCTAGTTTTCACCGGGTCGGCTAATTTTCCACCGGTTTTTTTTTTAATTGTCTACCAGCTTTATTCAATCATTAATCTACCATGATACTATATTGACAGATAGCCACCGCCTTAGCAGGCGCGTAGGTGGGGTTTCAGAAGGGGTGTTCATATTTATCTGAAGGTTTTGTAATGAGGGTGAATGAAGCGAGCGCCGGAGGCGCGAGCCTCTAGGGGGGACTGGGGGCATGCCCCCTCAGAAAGTTTTGAAATGTCCACGAGATATTTCGTCAAAAAATCAAATCTCGATCAAGTGTAAAATTACAGGTATTTTTAGTGCTTACAGATAGATTTTTTTAGCTTGATACATATAATACTTGATACATATATCCTGGCCTAACTTAACTTAACTTAACCGGCCCGGTTACGCCGTCCCTGTACTGAAAGTAGCCTTAAGGTCAATACACACTGAACACGTATCAGCTAATAAATGATATAATGCTACACTGAACACGTATAAGTATCGTTCTCGGATGTGATCTGATGTCATAGTCGGTACTACTATCGTCCGAAAAATCAGACAAGGACGAAGAGCTATCCTTCTCAGAGCTGGTGTCCGCCATCTTTGACTCGTTGGTATGTTCAGTAGTTGTAGTGTCACGTGTTTACAATTCGACATCCTATTGGTTAAAAAACGTCAGGGTTTCCCGCCATTTATATTTACGGTCGTGTTGTGGTATGGGACAGACCCCTTTCCGCTCTGCAGTGTTCTTTTTCTTTTCTTTTCTTTTTACAATCGGTTTCTGATTCTTTTTTTTGTCGATGTTGCTGTTTTTCCTTTTACAAACAAACAAATATTAAAGAAATACGCTGGGTATGTAAAAGTCACACCAGGGAAGCAAAAGAATAGCCGGGTAAAATCAAAATATTCACCAGGTACCAAGTAGGCTAATTTTCACCGGGTGGAGGAAAAAAGTCCACTGGGTCGGGTTTCACCGGGTCTGTTACAGAGGGGTGTAAAATAATTTACTTTTCAGTCCTGCACAAATTTCTTTACATGCTTTATTTAACGTTAAATCGGTGACCCCCAAAATTAAACATCACATATTCTACGCAGGATTTTAGTCATATTCTGCACGTATTTCTTGTGGGTGTTTTGTTCATTTTCGCACCCGTGATTAATTTATATTGTACACGTTATGTATAAATAAGTTCCCCATGTAATCTTGTTTCAAACTCCCTGATGAAGTCTGTAGTTATCAGACTTTTCATTTGCGAAAAAAAATTAGATAAATGTCGTTAAGATAAGGCTATCTTTCAGTATTTTCTTCCATGCGCTCTATCAAATATAAATATAAACACAAGGTTGGAGAGAGGCACAATGTGTGTTTAACGCGTATTTATTTGATCGCGTTTTTAGGCGCGACCTCGTCGACTTGACCAAAATACTCTCCAACCTTGTGTTTATATTTAATTTATATTTAATGTTTAGTGATAATAATGAAGATCTTTAAACAGGGAGCTCACGTCACAATAAGTGGTTTTTTAGTGGGGTCTTGCAAAATAACAATGAAAATTTAGATGTACGTGATAAAAACGGATAAAAACTGGATGACGGAAAATGGATAAAAATACAGTAAAAAGTGAGTAAACGTTGCTCAAATGTCAGCCAAAAACGCTTCTTTTGTTTTTCCTTTATCGTTAAAACATGTATCAGAGATGTACGTCAGGGATGTAAGTCAACTAGGTATATGAAATGGTTACCTTCTCTGTCAAAAACGGTATATAAAAGGGTAAGGGTTTGGACTTCGGGGCGGAGCATCCCTGTTCAAAACTATGAGTAAAATGACCGCACCTATATATTATCCGTTAAACCATCGAATAATGCATTTATTATTTGACTAAAATTCCTTTCATTATAGCTTTTGTGTCTTTAAACCGGGATACTAACAGCCGCCGCACACTAGCCGATTATTCGTCAGTCGACAAAAAAATCTTAACTTGTCGGCTAGTGTGCGGCGGCTACAAGGTATATCAGAAGCCCATAGGCTAGTGGCCGGGTTGAAAAGTGCAACTGTCTCTTGTATGCTTCAAAACAAGCTTCCGATTATTCAATTTGCTAAGAAGTTGTTACAGCCATATATGGAAAATCAAGATAAAAATATTGACCAATCAATTCGCTAGAAGAACTTGCTTCCAATCTCGAGGGACCGAGGGGTTTCCGAATATGGTACTAAGCAAAAAATAAATATCCGGAAGCTGTGAATGCGCGTTACATGTTTCAACCCACTTGTGCCGTTTCTGGGTATATTAATTAAATACGACAACCTATTGTGTATTGCGCTGGGATATTTTGCGTGTTCTCTTTTCCTTATAAGGTAACATGACGTCACAGTCGAATAATAAACGCCTATAAACCATACTTTCATGCATTCATGACATTCATGATTACGATTATTTTTTTGTACAAATAATATTTTCCCGAAAGCCCGCGAGTACTGTATGTGAATTCGTGCCTAGATTATACGGTAAAAATGTACCGGTATAATGCAGTCTGTCTTGTTTTGTTTTGCTTGTGAACGAAAAGGGAGCGGAGGCGAGGGGGGCTTATTAGAGAAGAGGTGCTTATTTGAGAAGGGGAGGGCTTAATAGAGGATTTACGGTACCATAGTTACACTGACAGCAATTATTTATAACGAGGACACCTACTTAAACTACTTACAGTAACTAGTCATTTATCTAAAAGTGACGTTATTCAAAGTCACAAATATCTGTGGGACAGTTTAATTAATGATGAAATTTAAAGAAAGCAAAGTAGTGCAACATTTTACAGTGCGGCTCCTGTTACCGGGATCACCCAGAAATAGTTAACCAAGTTAACGTAAGTATTTTTTCAGAGTGCGCACGAAACTTATATAAGACTGAGAATCTTGTGTTTCATGTTACAGACCCAAATATGTTACAGCTTTTTAACTTTGTAAATGTGGCAGCTTTGCGTTTAAGGAGTCTGACCTCAGACCAAGGCAGTGGTCATGTCTAGATGTTTTCCTTTCTGTAATAATAAACATAATTGAAGCCACTTTGAAATTGCTTTCTGCACAGAAAAGCAAGGTCAAATTGCAAGATAAGAACACGTGGAGCAGATTCTGCTTCTTCTTCGATCAAGAGCACTGAACGACCATTATTTTAAACTGTCATCTTATAGAATTAGGAGTTTGTAGGCAGACGTCGTTGGAGAAATTTAAATTGGAAAATAATAACCTTTGATACTTTTGTGCAAATTTTCGTTATCTGGAAAGATTTTTTTCCAGTCAATTTTTCCTTCTTCCAAGTCGCAATCTCTATGTCTATGCTTCTATTCCTAGGAAGCTTTTTTTTCACTCTTGATTGCAATGAGCTTTCTATATAATAAATAACTGTAAAGTTTTGGTTTGGATTTCTGTACTGAATGGGTTAAAAGTCATTTCATTAGAACAATATGTTTCCTTGAGTTCTTTTTCTTAATGTCTTTAGCTCTTTTAATATTTTTAATATTTTTAAATATTTTTTTTTTGCCTATTTTCACTTTTTAATGAGGGGTAGGGGGAGGGGGAGGGGGAGGGGGTAACTCACAACCTTTACAAATAATTAAAGGGACACTGTCCCGGCTAAAATATCGTATTTATATGATTATGACAAGGAGCTTGCTTTAAGCTTACTTTATTATCTTGAAATTGGAAGAAACCATCGCCAAAAATGATAGAAGCAAAGGAATATGAACTAAACAGACAAAATAACGGCTAGAAAACTCAAAATTTCACAAGAATGGCAAGTTTATTATTATTATTATTATTATTATTCCCACAGCAACCTATTACAACAATACAAATACTCCTAAAGACCACGATTTACATATTACTGATCAAAAAACTAAATGAAAAAAAAAGAAAAAGAACAAAATTACAACAAAAGAGGAAAGAGAACAAAATTGCAACACTGGATACAAGCACTGTTAATTGGTACATATTCACTATACAACTATACACTATACAACAAGAATGGCAAGTTTGATTTATTGACAGGCGGTCAATAAATCAAATTTCATGAACTGTAATCCACTTCAATCCTTGCAATCCTGCACTTTATCTCCAAACTACTGCTTTTGTTTTGCTCTATAGAATCTTTTTATCCAACTAAGTTCTATATTTGGTGGCATTTGGCGATATAACGTGGAAATAAGCTAAGCGAAATTTTGCTATTTCGGCGGGACAGTGCCCCTTTAACTAAAGGTGGCGCGAACCTATGGCGCATTGGTTACATTTTTGAATCGCGTCTTTTGGCAATAAATATTTAACCGTTTTCTATCTTTTTTAGCATCCTAATCTCGAAAGAATAATTATTTGATTTTTTTGCAAGTATTATTTATTTTTTTGCGAGAATAAAAATTGCTTGTATTTAAATTGTGAGGACACAATTTGGCGATAGTACGATCATGTTGAAATCAGCCTTTAGAATCGTTTCTTCAAGACTCTGAGAAAGTTTCTTTCAGCCTCCGTGCCATCTGTTTGTCGACACACTCCTTGCTTTCTTCTTTGGCGACCCTCCCTTCCTGCCTCGAGCTCGCAAACGTCTTGTCTGCCATTCCGTCGGACCCTCCTCACCACAGTGCTTTCAGGGCTTTGCCCATTTCTTGTCAGCTGTTCACAGGCTTTTCCTACTTGTTTAATCGCTGCCTCTCTTGTTTCTGATTTGCCTAGGCCGGAGGTTGGTGGAATCGCTAGCGATTTTGTTTGACTTTTGGTCTGTTGAACCAGCGGTGTTCTCGTCTCTCCTGCTAATGTACTACAATGGAGATGGAAAGACATTTTAAACTTAGCAAGATCAAGTCAACTTAATAGTGAACATGGATTTGTCGCCCCTAAAGTGATAAACAAAGAAAGATGGTCAATTTTAAGCTCGGTAATGAAATGAGAAAGATGTAATGTCCAACATTTCACGAGCGTTTTAGAGACCTTAAGATCGAGGTTTTTTGGCATTTCCCTTAAACCGTGAACGTCAAGATGTCACGTGATCAGTGCCTTGTCGTCACGAGGTTCACGTTTGTACGGCTAGACCAAGCTCTAGAGGTAAGTGATTTACCGCAAATTTTTTGCACCCAAAAACATCACAATCCTACGTTTGAGAGGAAATACTACTTTTTAGAACTCTTTCGCTTATTAATTATCGAATTCTTTTTCATAGAAACGTAATTTTGAAGACGATTTCTCAGCTAAAATAGAATGATGAACGAACGAATGAAAACAAACATGGCAGCCGACTTTTTGTTGTTGGAAATGTTTTGCCAGTCGGATTAAGCTTACTTTGTGGTTAAACTTCGATAAATAAAGTAAAACAAAAGCCAGTTTCTGATGCTGTGTGAATGCATGAATGTATACTTTGTTTCCTAGATGGCTCCGGTAATAGAAATAGGTAAAAAGTAACCCCCTCAATCTTAAGCCCAGATTATGTTCATACGGTGAACTCCGAACTGTAAACTACTGGCCGACGTTTGTGGTTTGCGGTTAAAGGGGAAACCCTCAATCTTAAGGTCTCCAATAATAATCTGAGTCCCCGACAGGATTCCAACCTATGACCTTCCGTAAACCGGTCGGATAACCAACGTGAGCTACGAGAGACTCGTGGCGAGCTAAGCCCAGGGGCGGATCCAGGAATTTATATGAGAGACAATGTGCGCGTCGAGGGGTCCGGGGGGATGCCCCCGGGAAATTTTGATAATTTAAGTACTCTGAGATGCAACCTGGTGCATTCTGGGCGCTTAATTTTGGCAAATGCCAGGATCCCATATTGAACAACAAATGTTGAAATATTTAATAAAATGTAGTTGTGGTCAAACATGAGTTGAATCAACTCAAACTTTTTTTACAAACGAAATCCATGTAACCGGAGTGGTATGGGAGCTAATTAAACTAGAGTCATCCCATCTGTTTTCAAAAAAAAAATCCCAGACAAAAGAGAGGACCGCGGCCCCCCTCGGCCCCTAAGTCCACCTCTGCTAATTAAGGCAAAACAACGACTGCAACATAGCAATGCCGGGGCACCAGAAGGAAAAAGAAGAAGACCGAAGACTACCTGGAGACGCACAGTTGAAAAAAAAAAAGAGAAGCAGGATGGGAATCATTTAACGAAGTGCGAACTACAGCAGCTGACCGAGAAAGGTGGAAACACGCTGTGGAGGCCTTATGTGCCACGAGGCACGAAGAGGATAGGTGAAGGTGACTGTACTCAGTCAACTGTACGTATGTAACAAAAACAAAGGTGTGGCTGACATGGGGTCCTTTGAATTTGTTACTACGAAGCTGAACCCTTTTTAAGCCCCAGTGACCAACATCAAACTTCTCCTCGCAAAATCCATACATAATCAAGAGTAAAGGTCATGAGAATTAATGCAGTGATCAGCAAAGAGAATTTACTTTGACCTTTTAATAAATTCTCTCACCTAGATATGTAAAAAATGTACATAAACCAGTAAGAAGAATTTGTATGTTGGCATCGGGACTCCTTTCTCAAGTCAGCCAGCACAAAAATGGCAATTAAAAAAATATATATATACAGAATATTTTGTCAGCCAGCAAGAATTCCGCTGGAGAATAGATAAAGTGAGGAACAGATTCGTTGGGTGTCCGTGCTCATATATCCCCCCACCAAGCTTGGGGGACCCATGGCCTCTCATATATATCCTCCCACCCATCAGCTTTAGAGACACATGGCCTCTCATATATCCTCCTACTTAGCTAGTGAGACCCATTCTCGCATATCCTCCCACCTAACTTGTGAGACCTATGGTCTCTCACATATCCTCCCACCTAGCTTGGGAAACCCATGGTCTCTCAGATATCCCGCCACCTAGCTAGTGAGATCCATGGTCTCTCACATATCCTGTCGCCTAACTTGTGAGACCCATGGTCTCTCACATATCCTCCCATCTAGCTTCGGAGACCCATGGTCTCTTTCTTACCCTGTCCCCCGAAAGGTGGGTCCTTAGCGTGTAAAATAGTTTTGACCAGTTCCCTAAACTGACACAGCAATCGACTGTCCTGCTTTGTCTGTTATTTCTCATTCCAAATCAACCGTTGCTTTTCTCGCTATTTTCTGACCTTTTTCTGGTACCAGCACTTATCATTCAGCTTTATTTCGTCCTTCATTTTTACTGTATTAATTGTTTAATTGATTTATTTTAGCTGATTAGGTCTCCTCCTCTGAGATCCAACGTAAAACCAGCAGGATCTTCGTCCACGGGTTTTGCGGTTCTGAACAAGTTTTTTTACTGCATGTGACTAAAATATAACTCAAATCGGTCCACAAATGCAAATAAATCTTATCCGGGAAATCTTCTCACAAACGACGCGCCGCTTGTAGCTTGCGGATGTAGCCACTTTAAATTCAACGCCGACAAATTCAAACAGCCACCGAAATAGATGATATTTACCTTAAAAAATTGGGATGAAATCGTGGAGTCAATTGGAGTCAATTAAGTTTTCGAGAAAGTTAAAACCTTAAATGACTGGATTTGGGTATTATTTGGCTTTTGACTCCTATTTATTGTCTCGTTTCAACCAATTTAAAATACGCCTTAGCAAAGACTGCACACATACATGGACGACAATGCAACAGTCAAATAATGCAACGATAATAATTTTCAACGGGTCTACTCCAGTCTAAGAAGCAAAGCGCTGTCTGGTAAAATACACTATTTTCAACGCATTGTTCTTTTCTGATTCTTTCTAATAATTTTAGCAAAATTACCATAAATATGTATTTTTTGCATTCGCGGTGTTTGCTCGGGAAGCCTTCGGAAGCGTAAAAACAAGCAATTTTGTGTCCAAGAATTCAGCGCGGATAGAGAATTTCATGAGTTGACACTGCAGGGAGGTAAACTAGGTGTATTGCAGATTGTCATATCTCACTCAAAATGTTTAAGTAGGCTTTCAAAGGGGAGATATGAGGCTTCAAATTCTAACATGGACAAATTTATTCCTTTAAAGGCTAATAACTTTTAATTAAAGTTGAAATCAAAAAATCGGAGTCAGATATGACACAATAGACGTTTTGACGGATCAGTGAGTGGTGAAATCAACTTGCTTTGTGTTTTTCTCGAGGAGCAAACTTGGATACAAAACGCGAACGCGTTTTTTAAAATAATAACTTTATTGGCTTACAGCATTGCCGCAAAGCGCGATCCCTTCAATAAAAACAATCCTTATGCAAAAACTCTTATTCTTCGGCCATTTCAACTTCCAGAAATACAATATACACACTGCGGTTATAAACATGACAAAACAACGCATGTTGTCAAAAACTTTGATTAATGACTTGACGTTTCGTATGCTTCAACATACATCTTCTTTTTCTTTACTAGCCTTGTATCGATATATGTTTATATTTTCTAGCAGACTTTAAGATAGGTCTGCATATTATCTTTTTTTCACTATGTGTCATTTCTTTTAAATTCGGTTCCAGTCTTTCTCCATAGCATTTAAATTTTATTGTATTATATCCAACCGTCACTTCTGAAGATGTATGTTGAAGCATACGAAACATCAAGTCATTAATCAACGTTTTTTACAACATGCGTTGTTTTGTCATGTTTATAACCGCAGTGTGTATTGTAATCCTTATGCACTTCCAATATTCGCCAATATCTCTGTTAAATTTTAGCGAAATCAGCTTTCAAACGTTCGCGATATAGCGTTTTTCAAAGTGATACCCCTGCTAAAATTTTGCCTTATGAATTTATTCCGTCATGGCCAGGTATCCCCCGCGACCTTAAATCTTAAGGCGAATCTACCTCAAAGTACTGGTGGTGGGGGGCTAGTAAAAAGGAAATAGAAAGACAAATAGGACGCAATGCCCGTAGAGACTAGTTAATATTGAGAAAGGGAACTACAGAATCCCATTTCTTTGAATTTGCACAAAGTTTCTGTGAGATTCAGTGTGGTATTGGGATTTAAGGACCACAAAAAAAAAAACGTTTTAAATGCGGAATCTCATTACTGGCCCTGCAGTCCCATATTTAGCCTTGCCAATTAAAGAAAGCAAAATTGAAGATCCTAGTTATGTCTCACTTGTATATTTGCGATGCAATCTTGGCTTTCAAATGCAT
The DNA here is from genome assembly GCA_024195265.1 of Dendrophyllia cribrosa. Lineage (NCBI taxonomy): Eukaryota > Metazoa > Cnidaria > Anthozoa > Scleractinia > Dendrophylliidae > Dendrophyllia > Dendrophyllia cribrosa. The sequence continues at coordinate 20,135,089 of JAJLRJ010000010.1, forward strand.
GACAGGCATGGCTCCAAGTTACTTATATAAAAATTTCAAAGTTTATACCTAGAGCTAAGGTCACCGGCGGGTAACAAGAAGTTCTAAACTACCACTGAACCTTCCACCTTTCAAACTAAAGGATTTAGTAGTCGATCAGAGGTCATTCTATTATTATAGAACTGTTACCCTGCGTAAATGTAAGGCACATGATCACGATATTTTGAATAATTTTCTGTCGACGTGAACTTGCCCCTTTTAATATGTTACTTCAACTTTAGGTATCTTACACTCAGGGTTATATATATATATATATATATAAATTCTTGAGTAGAATGGATAACGTAGAGCGCTCAACTATAGAGGAGCATTGACTATAACTTCATGAGAGTTCAGACTTCAGGAGTAATCATCGTTTTATTGCGACAGCTCTGTTTCGTATGGTCCAAAATTAAAAGGACCACACTCATCAGGCAACTTGAACGAATCTATATATATATATATATATATATATATTTTAAATGTGTAGTACAAATAATAGTTAGATTAGTGTTTTATATTGTATTGAATTGTATTGTAAAACCAAGACCAAGAAACACGGCTATATTTTTTGAGTAGTTTCTTGATATTAATTTCGAGTGCTGAAGCTCTTCAATCAAGTTTTGTCAAATTTTGATGTTTGTTTTTTTTTGTGTAAGGAAAGAAGAAGCACGACGATCTGATTTAGGCAATTTTGACGAAGGAATCTTGCAAAAGTATTTGTTAAAAGAATTAGATATAGTTAGGGTTGCTGATATTGACGTAAGGCTAAGTGTGCTTAAGCGTTCAGACAGTTACTTATGGTATAATTTCGGGGGTAGAAGCGGAATATTGAATATTGAATATCGTGGTTGAAAACTGAGGAATATTGAATATTTGCCTGAAAAATATACTGAATACGGAATATTTCAATAAAGCGCATAACAAATAGAGAATGGGGAATATTCTAATATAAATTTACTAAAATACACGTTTTTAGTGGTCAAGAAAAATAGCGCTGGATCCTGCGAAGCCTTCAGGTTAAAGTTGGGGCTCTTGTGGTTCTAACCATCCGCTGACCTAACGATACTGTTGTCTTGATGTTGTCGCTCATTCAGCGTTTAGCATTGCGGTTTCCTGAGGTCTTCCAACTACCCATGCCAGATCCTCCCCACAATATTAAATCCATCCGCTCTGCTGTTTTCTGGTACTGGTTTTTTCTCAACAACCATCTGATTAACGTGCGAATGCTTCTTGTCATCAGAGGGGACAGTAATCCTGGCTACTCCGATGAAGAAAGCGGTAACCATCAAGGCGTTGAAGAATAAAGCTAGAATGTCCGTAGAAACTGCACTGGAGAACTTTTCGCCAGAGGTCCAACGTGCTATTCCAGCTGAAGATATTGTTACCACAGTAGTCCCAGAAGTGTACACATTTTGGAAGCAAAATTGACCTGGACTATTGTCGGCCCTCTTGACGTGGTTGTGCATCAAACAACAGGGACGCTTTTCTTCACTGACCAGAAAGCTAACCAAATCATGATGTGTAATCTGCATTGCCCAGCCATGCTTACTTCTGTTGCTGGTGAAAGCCGACCAGGTTGACGTGATGGGAAGAACAGTTTGTTCCACAATCCGTCTGGGCTGTGCATTTACGGAAGCCTTCTGCTTGTTTGTAGCAGTAGCAGGGTAGCAGGGGAGTATTGCTGCGCCGTATTGTTTTCGACACTCTCCTATCTCCGTCTGGGATTTGTCGTGTAGACAATGAACTGTTGGTTTCCTGCGGTAACCACACCATTGTGAAGCTGCCTCTGACTGACAGAAGAAACCAAATGGCCCGATACTGTGGACAAGCTATAATGCCCCTGGGGATCAAGATGGTGTGGTCTCTTCTGCGAAGTTACACTCTCCGCATGGCCTCGCAAATATGGGTTCATCGCTATTTATTTGCGACACTGGAAACAGGTCTGTGCGACTCATTTCTAATGGAAAGCCCTTCAAGGAACTGTCAGCTGTTATTTATTCTTATGTTCAGCTGTTTAACCTTGATCACTATCGAGGAATTCCCAGGAAGAGTTTTTAATAATGAGTCTTTCTCAGTAGTCGACACGCTCGTTGAATTTGTGATAACTTGGAGAATGCAAACAAGCGAAAGAACTGGTCGCGTTACGACACAGGGGCCCGACCAAATAATCCCATACTGCACAAGGAAGTCATTTATGTTAATGCACGAGACCCTAGTCAAACTCAAAAACTTGTTGAATGAGCTTGGTGCTTCTGATCTGCTCTCGCAAGTCAGTCTGATGTCCATGGTTACCCTGATGGTGAAAAACCTTTTTCTCTCTGATGAGAAAAGACGATCCCATGCCTACGCAGCTTGAATATGGAACGAGACGCGCTGCTTGTGTGAGGGAACTCCAAAAGCGCATGTACAGGGGTCACTTCCATTATTACACTGGCCCAAAGAGCTATTATCCCGATAAGGTTATCCACGGCACAGCTCCACCTGTGAAAAAAGTAGCAGCCTTGACGAATGAGATGGAGCAGTTGACATTAGAAGACAAGCAACAACTACGTGAGTTTCTACAACATTTGGGAAGAGTGTGCGACAACACACTGTGAGGGATAAGAGCAAGGAGGAAACTGGTTGTCTTCCGTATGCTATATCCTTTGGGCTACAACGAAGAGAGCCAGGATCAACAGTGTCAACCACCTCTTTCCTTGGTGAGCCAGCTTCAGGTGAGGCAAATGACAACCCACAGCTACAATACGAAGTACTATTTTCCACTCGTGATGTCGTCGCTGCGAAGCATGCCAGACGGAGGGAGCAGTTCAACTTTTTTCTAGCCGTGGTGATGAAATTAAGATCTGCTTGTAAAGAGTACGACGTCAACGGAGTTGAAGTTTGCGGAAGAAACAGCCGATATTCTTTGGCTCGATAACAGCAATTCAGAAGATACTTTTGTCTTCCAAGAAGCGTATAGGGACAACAAGAACTCTCCGTACTCAATTGTTGATAAGGTTGACATCGATGTCAGCACTAATGACTCTGGTATTAGACTGTACGTGCTTCCGCAGAGCGAAGTTTACCGGATCGAATTACGAACGGAAGTTACAAGGAGGATCAGATAGTGACGTTGATAGTGATAACGATCCCACATCTGAAGAGGAAGACGACCGACCTCAGCGCGAATGTTACAGTACCAGGACCGGACGAGTGGCAACACGACTAAGGCTTCGTTAGTTAGCTATAGACTCATACGTGATCATGCGCGCTTCTGCAGACCGAAATCTACCGAATTTATCAGAATTGAACGGAATATACAAGGAGGATCAAACAGTGACGCTGAGAACTTCTGAAGAGAACGACGACCGCCCCAAGGGTCGGTAAGGGCGCGAATGTTACGTTGTGATACAGTACCAGGACCGGACGAGAGTACACAGAAAAGGCTTCGTTATTTACCGATGGACTCATGCTTCCTCTTGATCCTTTTATGTTGGGATGGTAAGCAGTAGAGCTCGTGGCTAAGCATGGATCACTTACCGATCTTTTATCACATTCATTCCGCATCAACTGCCGTTTCCAGTTATACACCTGAGCGCGTACTACGCACGCGATTTCACGTCACCGCCTGCTTCATGAACGTTTGCACGGAGCGGTCAATAAAAAAAACTCATAGTGAAAATCATTTGAAAGATAAGGACTCCACCAGTTAAACCCGTTTTCATATTTGAAAAACCATGTTGCAACTGCAGTTGAAACAGAAATTTCTGTTAAAAAGGATCGACTTTTTTTTGGCTTTTATTGACGTGACTGTGGGCGTTATAGCGGTCTTGTTCAGTGACCCGGGTCCAGTGAACTGAATTTTTTTATAGAAATAGAGTAGCATTTGATGATCCATTTGAGTTGTTGACCTTTCACTAGCTGAGGGTCAGTTTTCTTTGTATTCCATATCAATTGTTCCCGAACTATTTTGGGTTAAAAAGGACAAGAAAATAACTTGCCAAATGGTTTGCTCATGTCAGACCAGGTTATGCATGATCTGCAGAGTGTCGTTTTTGTGTACAATTTGTGCAACATGGTCGAAGCATGGTAACAATACTTGCGGAAATAATTCAAAAATCAATTCTAACGACAAACAGTATCATAATGAAAACGGACTATGATGTCTGCTTGAGTCAAACGTCGAACCATGATCCTGAAACCATGGGACATGGCAAAATTGAGGTTCAATTCGCAATTTTTCGTGTCGTGTTAAACATTTACTTTGTTGGTTGCGGACTGAGTATGAGAGTATCGGGACGAGTAAGTCGAGTAAGGCACTTTCGAAAATTAAAAAGAATAAGGAATAATCAAAAAAAAATTAGTAGGGAATGGGAATATTTACATCAGGAGAACAAAGGAATATGGAATGTTTTGAGTGTCAATATTACGCTTCTACCCCTGATATAATTATTGTAGTTGTGACATGAGTTATATAACATTCGCTCACGTAAAAGGAGGATATTACCATCTTCCCAGTGTACTTTTATTCATGTAAAATGATCGAAAATGAAACATAAAATTTTAACGCAATGGAAAATTGGAAAATATGAAACTGCCCTGGCACATTGAAATACATAGTAACCGATAGAAAAGACCCAAATCTTAAAACTAAATAAAACTGTACTTTCTTCTACATTAAAAAAGAAAATCTGCCCGACGTGGTAAAATCCGGATGAGTGAATGACTTCTGGTGGAACCGAAGAACGCACGTATTTTAGTCAAAGTTACACAAGGATTTCCTTACGTTATTCCTCTAAAATAATTTCAACTTTTTGTAATTGGATAGCTGTAATTGGACACCTACGTTGCGCGCGCGTCAATCAGTTGCATTTGAATGGGCTCGTTTTTGCTGTTTTCCTTCTACTTTCAAACTGACAGAAAATATCCAAGACGTTTTTAGTACAAAAGAGTCGACATAGCTTCTTAATCTCGAATTTGGTTATTGATGAGATTAATTAGTAATTGAACTTTGTGTCGTACAATTCAGGGGTAATCGTGCTCGTAATTACTTCACTCAGTCCAATTACTATTACTTATTATTATTATTATTTAGTAAATTACATGCCTGTTTAGAAGTTTTGCTCGGGTACATGAACCTCCCCTCTTTTTTTCTTTCATTTCACTTTTCCCTTTTTGTCAGTTGCCGTTTTGTAATTGTTTTTGTGACAGTAAATAATAATAATCAATAATATGCTTGACGGGTGCACTTGGTTTTCTCGCGGGATGTCCCGAAGTTTCTTGAGCCCATACCCTTATCGTTTCACTGACTGCCTGTCCCGATGTTTGTTGAATCTGAACCGATCTCTTCAGTCTCTCGCCTGCGTTCCCGAACCCGTGGTGGTTCATTTCTCTCTCGGGTTATCCCTCTGTTTGTTGAATCACTACCTTTCCCTTGCCTCCCAGTTTCCCCACCCTTTAAAAAGAGAAACGCATCATGCAAATTAATATATTTTATAACTTTACTAACACGACGCATTCATTATGAAATAATCTACTGAGGATGAGTCATTCAGTCATCTAATGAGTGTATCCTTATAACAATTTTTGGCCATTACAACATGGAACCCGGCCCGATAATACAACCACTGACGGCCCATACAGTCAGTTTTACTCACTGTGACCAATCACAAAAAGGGACAGACAATCCAATTAACCAATCAGAACTCAAAGCAAATACATGTAGCCGGGCCAAGCGCGCCGGGGGAAACGTGTTTGAACAACTCGGAATTTTGTGCTGGTTTTACTTATGATTTGTTAGTCAATAGAGCAGTTTTCAATTGGGTGTGGTAAAACCAAAACCAAAGTAATTACTCTGACCAATCACAGCAGTCGTAAACAATCCAATGAACCAATCAGAGCTCGAAGCAATTACATGGGGCGGCGCCAAGCGCGGGAAAACGCGTGCGAGCAAGTCACGATTGGTTTTGGTTTTACTTCTGATTGGTCGAGAAAGTGGCGCGAGATTTTTTAGCCAATCACAAAACGTAGCAATGAAAAACCAAAGCAATTGTGTAATTACTTTTTACACTCAATTGAAAACTGCTCTAACGAGGCGTAGCAATACAATACCAAAGCAATCGTCACATTGCTTTCAACATGCAATTGAAAATAACGGTTGTAGCTCTGACAGGTGGTCGTTTGTCGCATTAAAGGAAATGACTGAGCTTTTGTTCGGGTCGGAGAAAAAATAGCCGTAATAACGAGGTGGTGGTACGAACACAGGGTTGTATCATATATTTTATGAAAAACTCAGAAAGTGTCCCACGTCAGATGCGCAAACTGAGCTAAAAGCACTCTTTAGATGCGAGCAAAAAGTATGTGGAAACTTCTTCTCCATCTGTGTTAATATTTGTACATAGACTTTTCTCTTAGATCTTTACGGTTTCATATTCAGTTTCTTTTAGTTGGATATCGACCGATTTTATTTTAAGGTGTCAGTAGGTAATATTCAAGTGGTATTGGACCTCATGGATATGGTGCAAAATGAAACCTTAAAAAGTATCTAAAATAAAACGTTTTAAACAAAATAGAAGCGTACAAAGAGACTGACCTTGGTTTCCTTGCTGGCTGTTCCGACGTTTTTTGAATAGGTTTCGATCTCGTTTCTCTCGCGGGCTGTGCTGAGCTGTGTTTAATTGGTACCCGTATCTTCTCTCCGGCGGGTGGTGCCCATCTCGCTTCTCTTGCCGATTGTCCCGAGGTGTTATGAATTGGTAACCAACTCGTTTCTCTCGCGGGCTGTCCCGAGATGTTTTGAATTGGTGGCGATCTCGTTTCTCCCGCAGGCTGTGCTGACCTGTGTTTAATTGGTACCAGCATCTTCTCTCTGGCGGATGGTACACATCTCGCTTCTCTTGCGGGTTGTTCCGAGTTGTTTTGAATTGGTACCCATCTATCTTCACTCGCGGGCTGTCCCGAAGTATTCTGAATTGGTACCCATCTCGTTTCTCTCGCGGGCTGTCCCGAGGTGGTTTGAATTGGTACCCATCTCGTTCCTCTCGCGGGCTGTTCCGAGGTGGTTTGAATTGGTACCGGTCTCGTTTCTCTCGCGGGCTGGCTCGAGATGGTCTGAATTGGTACGTATCTCTTTTCTCTTATGAGCTGTGCTGAGCTTTGTTTAATTGATACCCGTATCTTCTCTCTCGTGAGCTGTCCCGAGATGGTTTGAATCGGTACACATCTCATTTCTCTCGCGGGATGCGCTGAGTTTTGTCTACTTGGCATCCATGTCTTCTGTTTCGCGGGCTGTTCTGAGGATTGATGAATCGGTAGCCATTTTGTTTCTCTTGTGGGCTGTCGCATGGCTTGTTGAGTAGGAACCAATGTCGTTTCTTCTCTCGGTGCATTTATCCATCTGGTTTCTTTCGTAGGCTCTTGGGAGGTTTGTTGAACGGCTACCGTTCTTGTTTCCCTCAACACTTCTTGTCTCGAGGCTTTCCGAATCGGAGGCAATACCGGTTTTCTTCCAAATTGTACGTTTAATGGTTGATCACCCGGAATATCGCGGGCAGTGGACAGTAAATTTGACGAGAGTTGCTCGGTGATGTTGTCTAAATCATTCCCGTTTCCGTTTCCCGTTTTTTCCCGTTTCTCTCTATCGTTTCTTATTTGTTTCTTTGCCGTTTCTTCGCACTCATTCTCTTTCTCTCGTCTATTAACTGGACTTTTCACTTTGTGTGAGTGGAAAACTTGTTTTGGAACAACATCATGGTTTAAACTGCATTTAGCGTTGTCCGAACAACTTCTAACCTTTGAGCTTTGTAGAAACACGACCTCCTTGCCAGTTTCATTAGAATTTCGCGTCTGTACATAAAAATGATCTTCTTCGTACTCGTTCATGTTAATCATGGATGGAGGTTTCGGTTTTGATTGCATATTAGAGCTTAACAACGAACACCTAACCTTGCTTTCGATGAAATGGGTCACAACTGGCAGCAAATCTTTGAAACCAGCATATAAAGCGCGAGAAGAGACGTGCCAACAAATTACCAGTTGAAACCAGTTGGCGAGTTACCAAGTGGCGAGATCTGAATACGACCATGCCAACCTCCCCCGTCCATCCCCTCCCCCTACCCCGGTTTGTAGCTTCCGTTAAATCGATTGAAAGGTCGCGGTCATCTTTATGTGCCCATATATGCACAATTATAACGTCAAAAACCAAAAAACATTGTTGTGCAAAGACACCGCTAATTTATTTTTGAAGATTGTTTTTGAAAATTGAAGTTTGTTGTTTTGAAATTCGGAGTTTGTTGTTTTGAAAATCGGAGTTTGCTTTTGAAAATTGGAGTTTGTTTATCTCAAATCGGAGTCTGTTGTTTCGTAAATCGAAGTTTGTTTTGGAAAATCGAATGAAAAGCCGCAGTCATCTATATGTGCCCATATATGGATAATTATAACATCATCAATAGGCCAATTTCGATATAATAATAATAATAATAATAATAATAATAATAATAATAATAATAATATTAATAACAATAAAAAATAATAATAATAATGAACTTTATTTAAACCGGGGTTACACATGCCAGTGAATATAAAATAATAAAATTCGTACTTGGCTCCGAGGCTTAGGGGAATAACACAAAATAAATCACATTGAGGTTCAGAGATAAATAATTAATTTCTTTTGTTTTATTACCCTAAGCCTCAGAGCCAAGTTAGAATTAAATATATCGAAAATGATCTATTGACAGTTCGCTTACCTCGCCCAAAAAAAATTGTCCTACAAAGACACCGCTAAATTTGTTTTTGAAGTTTGTTTTTCTCAAATCGGAGTTTGTTGTTTTGCAAATCGTAGTTTGTTTTTCTCAAATCGGAGTTTGTTGTTTTGCGAATCGGAGTTTGTTTTTCTCAAATCGGAGTTTGTTGTTTTGAAAATCGAAGTTTGTTTCGGAAAATCGAATGAAAAGCCGCGGTCATCTTGATGTGACCATATATGGATAATTATAGTCATCAATTGACAGTTCGCTCTCTTCACCAAAAAAATATTGTCGTACAAAGACACCGCTAATTTGTCTTTGAAGTTTGTTTTCTCAAATCGGAGTTTGTTGTTTTGGAAATCGAAGTTTGTTTTGAAAAATCGAATGAAAAGCCGCGGTCATCTTTATGTGCCCATATATGGATAACTGTAGTCATCAATTGACAGTTCGCTCTCTTCACCAAAAAAATATTGTCGTACAAAGACACCGCTAATTTGTCTTTGAAGTTTGTTTTCTCAAATCGGAGTTTGTTGTTTTGGAAATCGAAGTTTGTTTTGAAAAATCGAATGAAAAGCCGCGGTCATCTTTATGTGCCCATATATGGATAACTATAGTCATCAATTGACAGTTCGCTCTCTTCACAAAAAAATATTGTCGTACAAAGACACCGCTAATTTGTCTTTGAAGTTTGTTTTCTCAAATCGGAGTTTGTTGTTTTGGAAATCGAAGTTTGTTTTGAAAAATCGAATGAAAAGCCGCGGTCATCTTTATGTGCCCATATATGGATAATTATAACGTCATTAATTGACAGTTCGCTTACCTCGCCCACCCAAAGTAAATTGTCGTACAAAGACACCGCTAATTCGTTTGTTTTTGAAAATCGGAGTTTGTTATTTTGAAAATCAAAGTTTGTTTTTGAAAATCGGAGTTTGTTAGTTTGAAAATCGGAGTTTTTACTCGAAAATTGGAGTTTGTTGTTTTGAAAATCTGAGTTTGTTTTAGAAAATCGAATGAAAAGGAGCGATCATCTTTATGTGCCCATATATGGAAAATTAAAACGTCATAAAAATTGACAGTTCACTTGCCTCACCCAAACTGAATAATTGTTGTACACCGCTAATTTGTTTTGGAAAATCGAAAGAAAAGGGGCGGTCATTTTTATATGCCCATATATGGACAATTATAAAGTCATCGACAGTTCGCCTACCTCACCCAAAATAAATTGTCGTACAAAGACACCGCTAATTTGTTTCGAAGTTTTAATGATAAAAATAGACTATCACAAAGCATCATAGGATCAAAATGCGGACAAACATTTCGATTCGACTGCTTCGCTTCGCTTCACTTGCTTCTCGATGTTAGTTATTTTTGAAGAATGGCAAAAAGGAATGCAACAAAACACTATTGCACAGGAAAACAAGACAAAACACATGAAAGTGCTTTCTTGTTTGTCCGCATTTCAATCCCATCATGTCCTGCGCGCTGCAACCATGACGTCAATCCCGTTATTTTGAAAGCGGAGAAAGCCCTGGTGACGAGGTTGGCGAGTTTTCAAAACGAGGCTGCCTCTTTTAATGCTGATAGCACGGACCAGGGAAGACTGACCCTATCAAAACTTCAGCCGAGTCCTTGTCTACCTGTCCTGTAATAATCTATAATTAACATGAAAAAGACACTGGCAAGCGTTTTTACTGCATAAAAAAACTGAGAAACGTTTAAATTACCTTATTCAGAATTAAGATTCATAAACAGATGTCGTTCTTCTTAAAGTACAGCGTGAACGGTCGTCAGAAGAATTAGACAGTCAAGATATGAATAACGAAATGAAACTTGCTAATATGGTATGGCATGGCATGTACACACTCATGCTGGTTAAATTGTTTTAAACATATTAGATTCGTACTAATTGTCAGTTCTTCGCAATAACAATGGAGGCTTGCACGTAATCCATTCCATGATCCTGTGTACGCTTGGCCACCTCGTTTTGATATCGTTTGAAGACTTTGAAGAATTCATCAACAATATTAGCCTTTTCTTCTGGTGACCGAGAATCTGACAGGCCTACGGGAGAAAAAAAAAATCAACAGCGTATAAATTCTGAAGGCTTTTAGATATCGTAAAACCAAAACCAAGGTAATCCACCCGGTCAATCACAAAAACATTTTAATGTTTTTGTGATTGACCGGGTGGATTACCTTGGTTTTGGTTTTACGATATCTAAAAGCCTTCAGAATTTATACGCTGTTGATTTTTTTTTTAGGACGCCTTCCCAAAACTAATGGAGTTTGTTTAAAGTTTAAGAAATTTCAAGGTCGTTTAGGTCGTATCATGCTGCTGGTTTGCGTTGTTTGTGTTAAAACACAAACAACGCAAACCAGCAGCATGATACGACCTAAACGACCTTGAAATTTCTTAAACTTTAAACAAACTCCATTAGTTTTGGGAAGGCGTCCTAAATTCTCTTATTGATTAAAACATGTTCCATAGTCAATGGCTGCTTTCATTAACAACCTAAACGCATGCACGCTAAATGTATTTATATACACTCTTTCATATGATGAGGTGCACTTTTAAAGTCACCAAAAAGTTTACAAACACATAACAAGGCTGAACTTCAAGAAGGCCAAATGGTTCCGTTTTCTCAGACTAAGGAAGGCTACCAACCTCAACTGCAACATCGCCGGATGTTTAAAAAGGATCTTTAAGCAAGGAGAAAGTTGATATTCCAGACGTCACAGATCATTATACCAATAAGAAACATTTGACTTCAAGTTGCTGTCCTACATGTTCAGGACGTAAACTTTCTTGTTGTCGAAGGTTAATTTCCCGAGTCACTAGAAAACGGGTTGCGTGGCTCACTCCTCGGCCCGGCCAGCGTTACCCGGTAGGTCATCGCTCAACTGAAGGTAGAGTCCAGGCCTAAACGAGGCGGAAACGTCTGGGACTCCCTAATAACTCCACCATCGCCATTTTATGAAAGTCACATAACACAGCTGTTTTCGTACCAGACGTAAACGTTGCGTTACTCCATGTCCTCAAGGTCGATATAAACTAGCGCGCATGCTTTGTAGTATTACCTCCATTTTTGAGCCACTTTTCCCTATAAGGGCATGGTACCACGTTGGTTTCTATGGAGAACAGTGACAGACCAGCTTTACGAACTGACAAATTCCAGGATTCAAAGGGCGCCTTGAATTCATGTATAGTCCTATAATAACTGAATTGACAAACCTTGTCCCGTTAAATTCGTCCTGTTAATACGAAATAAGACAGTGGTCAAAGCCAACGTAACCACGGCCCTTGAAAAAAGGGAAATGTCCCATGCAAAGTCATCCATAATCTGGGATCCAACAAATTATTGCCATTGGGATCCGGAACTTTTTTATTTCTTTATTTATTGACTTCATGTAACGCAGTTAACCTCACTAGTTTTAACTTTTGAGTCTGTTGACGAAATCCTATGGTATGGCCATGCATTCAAATAAAACCTCTCTGGCAGTACGTTTGCATGGTACCATTTGATTTTTAAAATTTTACAAAATTAAATTTGGGATTTTTCTTCCGTTTTGATGTTTGACATTCTTGGGAGTTAAAGGGTAAATTAAAATACTAGACTGATTACAGTAATAAAACCTAATGATTCGAACATACACGTATTCACAGTGAATATGAATATTTGAAAATCATAAATATGTGAACTGCGGATAAAACATGAGTGAAATTTGTGATTCTTGCAGTGCAGGTGCTATCAACTTAAAGGGGCAGTATCACGAGGTTCCACGCGCGGCACTGTTCACTATTCTTGCACCGGAATTTTGGACATATCACTGTTAAAAATGATTTTTTCTTTCTTCCGGCTATCAAAACGGATTTTTTGATTCAACAAATACCTCCACTTCTCGACGGCCTTTTTGAATTTGCGGAATCAAACTTGAAAACGTGGGCCGACGTTTTCAAGTTTCGGCCTCGTGATACTGCCCCTTTAAGCAGTTGAAAAAGCAACCTGAAAAAAATTTCGGTTTGAATGGGATTCGAACCCATGACCTTGCGATATCGGTACAATGCTCTATCCACTGAGCTACCAAGCCATATGGATAGATGGTCAGTTGTGAGTTCGTGATATACCCGATGATAATGAAATATATGAATATGAATACATGAAAATCATATATCTAAACAGTACCACATAGAGTTAAATCACTACTTGATAGTTTCCTTCTGAAAACTGAGTCATCTTTCCGAATTTCAGTATCCACAGACGAAAGAAAAAGAAGCTCCTTGCACGACATAAAAATCACTATGCCCTGAGGACCTTTCCTGGGCTTACAAGTTTATTTTGTACGTTTTTTTTTCATCAAGCCTGGAAGTACAGACGTTACTAAATCTTTTGACGCATTTTACTGCACTTTTTGTATTTCAGTAAAAGACAAACAAAACTATTCCAATCTCAAACTCGGAATAGTATTTGCTGTTCACCTCCAGGCATTGTTCTGGATTTCGCTGGCTATCCACTGGTTTGGTATGTATTAAAAAAGTTATTCACCTCAGTTTCGGTGAAGAGTGGTGGATATTTGCCGAGCAGCGAACCTCCAGTTCGGCGAATAATTGTTAAATATACAGTAAATTAATAAAATAAATTTGTTTTTGCTTTATCTTGTGTCTGGTTATGTGACTGGATTCCGACGATAAGAAAAGAAAAAACATCCTCTTCAATGGAAATTGTAAACATCCCTTTTATTATACAATGCGTTTTAAATCGATTTTAAAGAACTGTTATTAATTACATTATGAAAAGAAGGCACACATTTCTTTCTTAACAATGGGAACGTTTCCTTGATTGGCCAAACCTATGTTATATTGTAGTGAGATGTATGCAACGGATCAAGAGTAAATCAATTACTATAAAATAAAAGTTTTCTTTACGGCCCAAGGACAATGAACCAGAAAAGTAAAACTCAACTAAAATGCAAAGTGTACTATAATGAACTAATTAGGTGTTATAGCAGATGCGATTCTTAGATCTAAATTCTTTTGTTCAATTGTTCACACTCAACCCTCGTGGCCTAAACAAAAGACTGTAATTTAGATGTTTTTTTTTTTTTTACAAATTGATGTATTTTCGCTGTTTGCGCCTTCTTGTCTGTTGCCATTTACTTGTTACGTCGACTGAATTAAACAGCCGGAACAGTTAGAAGTTTGTTTCTATATTGATTCTCCGAGCAGAGGAGCTGCCTTTGTGACGCCTCGCTTCTGCATATTGCCTTGATAAGTGGGGAGCGCTATGTGGCATGAAGCACACTTTCGCGAACATCACCCTTGTCAAGGAAACTCGTTTATTGGTTGCTTCTGTCTGTGCTCTGTGCTCGGATCCTGTCTGTAGTTCTACACATTCCGCTTTTCATGGAAGGCTGTTTGAATCGAAAATGACCAAGTGCTGTCAGGGTTATTTATGGGATATTAAGCCAGATAAGAATTGGTACCTCCAGGAGGTAAAAGGTAATGTGTGTCACACCCACAAAACAGGTTTCTGGTACCTTTTAGGGGTTCCTTTCAGAATTTCCGACAGTATAAATATGCGCAGTGTGGATTATATTAGCAATAGACTAACAAGAGCAGAACAAATGCATCGCCAGATCTTCCAATCGGAATTTCTGTATTTCCGTATTCCCCTTTTCGCAGTTTGATCAAGGCGGGAATTAAAATACAACAAACATTAGGAGACTCTGTTAGCAGGGAATATTTCCGTGTGAACCCCCCTTTTCGAGAAAGGTTAATGAGAATTAAGAACAGAATCCTTTCAGAAATATCGAGAAAGGAGTAGAATATGGAAAAAAATGGGAAGTTGGTGCATTTTTAACTCGTGAATACATGAAGCGTTTAACGAGTTATAGAAGTGGGACAAAATTTCCTTCGATCGCTTCTACGTGGTCATCCCAGCCATTTGAAGGTCTGACCGTTTGCTGATGTCATAGCAAAGGCAGCACCATCGTCCTCACTATTTTAAAACCCTGAGTGTTGGTCCGGCCGGGATTCGAACCCGCGGTCTCCCGTTCTGCAGACTAGCGCTTACGAATTATACCTCTAGCCGCGCGCTTTTGTGGAGAGGCCAGTGACTTAAGCATTTGTTAAGAAGCGTGTATTAAATATGAGACGTGAGAGCTCAGTCAGAATCACTATTTTGACGTCTGCATGACGTTGACTGTTAAGCCCGGCGTTAAGTTTTAAGGTAAATTGCCCCTGGATGCATTGCATTTTAGTGTTTGTGGTTATTAAACCATTTATCAAATTAAAACTTAAACACAAATAAACTTTGAGCCCAGAAGTTTTTCTGTAATCCAGATTTTTATTGCCGTCGTAACAACTATCACAAACTCTTAGACAATCTTTTAGACTGAAAAATACCAAGAACTGTAGTTTAAAACGGAGATAATCAACCAAGCTAGATTTCACAGACTGCAGAGCGAATCTTCATCAGTATGAAATAATCATTCATGTGAACTGTGGATAAAACTTATGAGTAAAATTGATCGGAACCTCGCAGTGATCTTAATAACTTTTAAGCGGTTGATTTTCAGTTTCTATATACAACTGCTTAAGTTGCTAAGATAACTGCTAGCATCATCAATTTTACTCAGACTACAGACTTGTTTGTCTTGAATGATAGTACATTTTTAGATTAGCACTCAGATTTCTTTCAGATCTTCTTCATCACCATGTAAGCACAGATAGAATCAACTCCATGATCTTCAGGGCGCTTGGCAACCTCGATTTCGTACCGTTTGAAAAACTCGTCCACGATCTTTTCTTTTTGCTCTGCTGACCTCGAATCGGATAAACCTGATATAAATAATTTTCAATATAATACGTTAGAGGAGTGGTGCGTTGGCTTTGACCTGAGGTCCCGTTAATACTATTTTAAAAGCACATGTACACGAATGTACATAAAACGGAGGCCGGCTTTAGAAAACGTAACAAGTGGCGGATATATTTCGCCAAAAAAGACAAGGCCCATTAAAAGTTCTGCGTATGTCATGCGTATGTCATGACACATTGCAAAACAATAAGTTTACCTCCTTGAAGTGCCAGGTCACGAAGTTCGATATCCGCGCTGACTTCTTGGAAAAATGCCAGTTTTGAGGCTTTCAAATGCGCCCCGAGTAAAACACGAGAACACTTGTCAAAGCTATAATCTAATTAGTATAATAATATACATGAAAAAATTACCCGATTCTGATTAGCTAAGAGCAGTGCATTTCAAGTGTAACACCAGTGCAAAAAGTGTAACACCAGTGCAAATTACAAATCAAAAACAAAAAATTGATGCAAAAATGTTTTGCAAAAAAAATTCCAAAAAAGAATGGATGCAATTTTTTTTCATGTATAATTGGACTGAGTGGAGTACAATTTTGGGAGTAATCGGGCGAGTAATTTCAAGAGCGCGTGAGATATAGAGTTGAACACTCGAGTTTTCGCAGTGGGAGACATCCTTGTATTTCACTGAAGTTTATATAATAATAAACCTTTTCACGCATATTTCGCGCATTGTCTGTTTTAGGCATCTCACTTTGTGCATAATACAACACAACACAACACAACAACACAATACAATACAATACTTTATTTTCACATTTCCATGACATTTTTTGTTACAAGAAAATATATATCTAGCAAAACTAAAATTACTAAAACAATAGGACGAATAACTAAATATAAATACCGTTTGAGGAAATGCCTAGCGTCTAAGTAAACCATACAGTTTTCTAGTTAGGCACTAGTCTTGTGTAGTATCAATTAGCCTGCACAACAGGCGATATTGGGGGCGCGAGCGCGTAGCGCGAGACACGAGCGCGAAGCGAGAGACAGCTTCGCGCTCGCGCCCTAAAACCCTCTTGAGCGCCCCAATAACGCCTGTTATGCAGGCTAAGTATCAATTCACATGTAGACATCTATTACAAACACATAAACACACACACTGCACGCAAATAGCAAAAATAACAAAAAAAATAGCGAAAATTAGAAGACGACTGGGGTTGGACAGTATATCTGTTTCGACAATAAATACCGTTTAACTTTTTTTTTGAAATCAAAATGACTAAGATCTTTGATTTCTAATGAGTCTAAGGTGTTACCTAAAGCCTTTAGAAACCTACATATATATGAAATGTGAAAAAGTCAAATTCCTGTCTCACCGTCAATAAAAGTGGCATTACTCCAGCGCCTAATTCCCCGGATGTACAAGCGAGCATGCTCAGTAGGATCACCACCATCTTTCAGCCATTTTGCCTTATAAGGGCACGGAATGAATTTGGTTTCTAACGAAACCAGTGACAGACCAGCTTTGCGAACGGGGGAGTCCTCGGATTCAAATGGCATTTTGAATTCATCCTCCGTGCGAACGCGGTGAGCTAAGATCGTCTGATCAAATTCTTCCTATTAAACAAAAAAAGTGCAAAAAAAAAAAAAAATTAAGAGAACAGAGAGTAACAGACTCTTCCTAGCCCTTATTAACTGGCTCGTCGCTCTGCGACGAGACAGTTCTTAAAATACCCTCTTTTTTTCCTTTTTTTTTTCCCTGTCGGGTCACCTGCCCCGGGAATCGCTTTTGCTGCGGCCAACACCGTACCTAGTTTACTTCCGGTTTTCAGAAATGGCGTAATCAGTGATGTCAGCAACTATAGTTCAAATATTTACCAGTCTAATTTCGACGGAATTGTTAAAAATTAAATCTCTGTGATCTATTTCTGGTAAAAGGATAGCGGGTTGAATTTTTCTAACCAAATCAATAGGCCATTTCCGAGTTGCCTTTAGCCTCTCTATCAAAGCGAGGCTAGGTGCGAAATCTTTCATATGAAAATGAGTTTTCATTTGCATGTGAATGAAAACTCATTTTCATATGAAAGGTTGTGCACCTAGCCTCGCTTTGACAACGAGGCGTAACGTAACTCGAAAATGGCCTATTGTCAAACAGTTAAGTTTAGATCGAATAAATCGTTGAACAGAACACGTCCCGGCATGTCACAGAACTGCTGAGTAAACAATTCTTAAGCATTACTCCGTGGAGTCACGTTCAAATTCCACACATCTCGTATTTCTGTCACGCTATTTGATCGATCATGTTGATATTGTTAATTTATTCGAAACCCATCACCGATTCTCCAAAATGCCTGTGTTTAAACAATCCTGATTCCTTGTAGTAGGTACCCTGCGAGCAGAGCCTCTTTCGATGATCGAAAGAGGCTCTGCTCGCAGGGTATGTAGTAGGTGGTTTCAAGAATTTTAAAGCGAAAAAAATATACAAAGTTCTAAACTTATGTTTTTTCTAACAGTACCGAGCCGATCAGAGAAAAAAATATAGACCTGAAATTGTAGCATACTAAATAAAGGATGGACGATGTTATTTTTGTGGGGGGTGGGGGCAGGGGGCGGTGTTGGGCAATTTTTCTGATCATGAATTTTTTTCCGTCTTGATGTTGTGCAAGAATTTTTTTCGGGATTGTTCCATACCTTTTTTTCCTTTGGCTCGCTGTGCATTATTTTTTTCTTTACTTTTGCTGTGCAGAAATTTTTTTAGTAATTGCCCACCATCCCCCCTCTTAACAATAAAATGCTCCGTCCCTAAAGTTTGGTTTCCATATGATCGCAAGGATCGCAGCGATCGCAGAAAAAAGTATTGTGCGAGCATTGCGATCATATGGAAACCAAAAACTTTGCGATCCTTGCGATTGCGATCGCAGAGATAGAAAAATTTCTCTCTGCGATCCTTGCGATCGAGAGGTTTTTATATGGAAACCACTCTTGCGATCCTTACGATCCAAAATGTTCCAGAAAGCATTTGTGCCAATCTAATCAAGTTGAAAATGAATCTCATGTTATATTCTCTTGCGCATTGTATAATAAGTTTCGCTCCAAATTTTTTGACGAAGTCATTGAAAAATACAACTTTTGAAAGACTTCGATATCAACTCAAAAATTTTGTTCCTTTTTAACAGCATTGATCCCTTTATTTGTAGATCAGTTGCTGCTTTTATTTTCGATATCATGAATTATAGATATTAAATATTATTTCAGAAGTAAATTTAATTAGAAATTGATATATGTAGCTTAGGTAATGCCATGTATAGATATGGAAATACCTCAATAAATTGTTGTTGTTGTTGTTGCATTGCACACCAAAGCCTTGTATCCCATAATGCACTTAAGGTTAATCGGATCCAGGCCTCTCGTCGTTTCCTTGCGATCGCTGCGATCATATGGAAACCCGAGGTCTCAGCGATCGCAAGGATCGCAAGAATCGCAGCGATCGTCGATCGTAACGATCGCTGCGATCGTTGCGATTATATGGAAACCAGGCTTTAGGAGTGCTTGAAGCGGGCTGTGGAATGTAAATGTAAATGTGGACTGGACTGTGCATATTGATAGATTCTAGATTGTATATTGTGGATTGCTAATATAAAACTCTAAAATGAAAACCGGGTGGAATCTGAGACCAAACGAGCCAGTTTTGAAGCCCATCGGGCTACTTGTTTGTTTGGTTAGCAATGATGACAGGCTGGGCACAAGTAAGTTTATGTTTCAATCCTTTGAACTGAAGCCGATAAAACCGCTCCTTGCCTTCAGTTCAAGACACTGCAGTATAAACGCTTTCACACAGATTTTGCCGGAAATATCCATTTGGTCCACCTGAGTGGGCTATATTGTCTGGATGCGCTGCAATCTTAGCTATTCACTGAGACAAAAATTTAGCCATTTCTTTGCTATATCAGCCAAAACGTGTCGCATTTTTTCAGCTGAAAGTTAAAATTTTACTCAATTCTCAGCTGAGTTAAGCCCATCCAAACCTTCCACATACAAAACAGGTGATAAATAGAGGTTATTCACCGAAAAAATGTGGAACTAGATACAACTACAAACGACCTGAAACATCCAAGTGTGTTTTCCAGAATGTTCAATTTTTGGCGGTATTATTCAAAAACCAAGGATAAAATTGAACTACAACATACACAAATCAAAACTTTTAATTGTTGTCATTAAATAGCATTGCCTGGGAAAACTGCTTTATCCAATTTATGTTTTATGTTTTTAAAATCTTAAATATAGCGATTTTACATAAAATAGCTAAATTCACTACATTAAGTTGTCCAACTTTGGGTCATCAGCTTACGGCACCACAGGGATTATTGGGAACCACAATATTTCAACTACGGAGCTGTCCCTTATGGGGTTATAAATCAGTGATTTGATAGTACCTGTGTTATTAAGCCTTCAGCTATGAATCCATACCAAAGGTCTCTCATCATATGCCGGATGGAAACTGGTGTGCTTTTGGTCATTCCGAAACTTTGTCCTTTTTCATCAATGGCCAGCTGAACATGTATCATAGCACTCCCTTTAAACACACACAAAAAATGAAATGAAAATAAGTGCGACAGTTTAACTTGAACCTGCACACAGACGCGATTTCCTTCCTCCAATTAATATGAGATGCACAGGAAAGGAATCTCATTTAAAGGGGTAGTATCATGAGGGCGAAACTTGAAAACGTTCGGTCCATGTTTTCAAGTTTGATTCGGCAAATTCAAAAAGGCCGTCGAGAAGTGGAGGTATTTGTTGAATCAAAAAATCCGTTTTGATAGCCGGAAGAAAAAAAAATCACTTTTAACAGTGATATGTCCAAAATTCCGGTGCAAGAACAATGAACAGTGCCGCGCGTGGAATCTCGTGATACTGCCCCTTTAAGAACGTTATGGGATGTTGGTTGTCAGTCCTTTCTTTTTTCATGTAGATCATGTGATAATACTGAATTCATAAATCAAAGTTTTATTTGTATTAGCGAAGTTTTGTTTATTTACAAATTAATATCTCAATATTGAAAAAACATTTGAATATTGAATAAAGGTTTGAAAGGCTCAAGCTAACTGGGCCGGAGACGTGTGCAGACCAGATTAGATAGAAAGTTCAGCAAAATACTTAGGGGGTGTTTACATGACACCGTTTGTTTTCTACTCAGGGTATACAAAATGTAATATTACATTTGTATAACTGCAATTGCTGCAATTGATATTAAAACAAAGTTTTAATATCCACTTTTTTAGAATATTCTTAGGATTTAATTTAAAATTTAGCATTTTATTAGATTTTAATACAGTAAACAAGCAATATACTAATAAGGCTGCTAAGAAGCTAAGGGGGGTCTCGATAATGCAGCATAAAGGACAAAACAACAATAGAAACGAGACAACAGTTCAATAAAGACAGACAGAGGCAACCCTTTTGATTATATTACTGGATGCTTAATAATAATAACGAGAAATTGCCGATACAAAGTTATAACTAGTGTATCCAAAAGATAGTAATTGCTGCGGTAAATTTGTTGTAATAATGCTGTTTTATCGTCTCGCTGGTATTACAGAATTTTCTCTTTCGTTTTTTGAGGGAAAGCAAAGCAAATGTAACCGGGATGAATCGACGAAAACTCCAGCTGATAAGACTAATTTTGTTTTGTAATTCACGCATCAAGTTCTTGCAATGTCTGTAGAATATTGTTGAGCAAAGGACGCGTTCACCACGAGGAAGGTGTGAAAATTTAGGTTTAACTTAATTATTGATAATGAATATATGTTGCGTTACTAGCTAGCCGTATCGTGTTCGCGTCTCCACGCGCTCAGCTCAGGTTTCGCGTCCCCACGCGCTCAGCTCAGTCTCATCGACCGCTGTCGGAGTGATTTCAAAATAATTTGTCTTTTATTCTGTACAATCTTCGAAAATCTTTGCTATCCAACGGTCCTATCACCATGCCTCACAGTCCTCGCTCAACTCGCGGTAGTCTTCGACACTTCAGTTCCGATTACGACTGGTACATGTTGGACCAAAATATTACAAATCTCGCAGCCAACAGCTTGAAGCAGCAAGCGAGGCTATTGTTGTGGCGCAGTGAATTCTGGCCCAAAATGTGTGCGTGGCGCAGTGAATTCTGGCCCAAAATGTGTGCGTGGCGCAGTGAATTCTGGCCCAAAATGTGTGCGTGGCGCAGTGAATTCTGGTAAAAAGCGATCAAATCGAGATTTTTCGTAGCTTATATTTTTTTTCTCATATATTTCTCTTAAATCCTGATTATGTTGCTGCTCACTCGCTACGCTCGTTCCGCAGCAATAAACGAAAAGGCGCGGCATTTGCTTGCGCTGCTATGCAAAACAGGACTAGAAACAACAAAGATCAGACAGTAGTTCAATAAAAGACAGTAAGGTGCGTTTAAATTAGGATTGTAATTTCATGGATGCTGAGTGATAATTATTTGGAGAAAGTGCTAAAAATAAATTTAAATTAGAAATCCATAAGTGCAACACAAACGATAGGAGCCGTGGACTGTCAATTAAAAATAACAACTTAGGGAGTGTTTTCTCCAGAGCTCATTCAAAATTACCCCCGACAATGTATCATTGTAGAAATGATAGATAAATAGTCTCTTGAAATTAGATGTGCGGCATCCCAAACATCGGAGGGAGAGATCCATGGCAGCAGAACAGCCGGATCTTGCTCATTCTTCACGTGTTTTCTTATCTCCAAAGAATAAGACCTTATAATTTTAGTACAAATGTTGTCAGCACTAACGACCTTGAGTCCTGATAATAAACCTAGTGTATGCGGCGCATAACCATTATTCAAAAGGAGGAGAAGAAAATATCTACTCTCGTATAAATTATCAATTTTTTATTAATTATTTTAGATTAATCATTGACATGCACTTTAGAAATCACCCAAAACAATATTGTTTAAACTGAGCGTTCAGCTGTAAAGTGTTACTACACAATTTTATGATTTTACGATTTTAATTTTGGTATTCTATTTTAATGATTGGTTAAAACACGAGTTAATGTTTAATTTACAGTAGTTTTTTGTGTACCATTGGGGTATACAAAATGCATTATTGCATCTACAACGTTTTGCTGTGATTCAGTGAAATAAAAACCGTCTGTGTTTTAAATATCTACTATTTAAAAATTATAACAGGTTAAAATATCGACCCTATTATGAATTTAAAATTGGTAATTATGATAAATACAAAGCAAGATTTACAAGTTTATTATTTTTACATACAGTCGAACTTCCGGTTGCGACCACCTTCGGATCCTAGAGGCTTGGTCACACCAGTTTAAATACAATAGATGTATCTTAGAGCTACAAACTTTATAAATGCTTGCTTTACTGTTACATTTAGGCATTTAGTGTCGCATTTTCTTTTCATGTATGTTTTAGCGCTTTCAAGCAAAATGTCTAAATAAAAAATATAGCTCCTTTTCTTGATCACTATTGTTATAAACAGCGGTTGGCTCATTCGCACATCATAAGCTAAATCATTAAACTAGTAGTAATTGGAAATTAGGGGAGTGCGTTCGACAGGGTGGGGTGATGGTACGAGGGGGTGAGGAAGTGGGAGGTGGAGGTGAGGGCCAATAGGCGGTGGTGGTGGGAGGGGGGGGGGGGGGGGGGGCTGGTCAAGGTGTGGCAGTTATTATATCGTTGTCATATTCTCTGGATATTTTCAGTTTAGAACTATAAAATCCAAGTCTTGTTTTGTTTACATAAAATCGCTTTTCAACCTATGAAATTAATGAACAAACACATAAAAATGGACAACAAAATCTTCTGTTGAAAAACATTTATTCAAATATTCGTTAGTTTATGTTTAAAAGCAAAAGTAAATAACCTGATTTGGCAATAGCAGTTATTGTAAAATTTGACGTCTACAAAGACTTCCATCTTGTGTACCCATATGCCCAGTCACTGCCTCAGTTCAATTATCAATTATCAGTTGGCTTCCATGAAAGACAGCAGCTTCCTCTTGCACTTGCATGGGCAAT
Source organism: Dendrophyllia cribrosa (assembly GCA_024195265.1). Lineage (NCBI taxonomy): Eukaryota > Metazoa > Cnidaria > Anthozoa > Scleractinia > Dendrophylliidae > Dendrophyllia > Dendrophyllia cribrosa. The sequence goes on from JAJLRJ010000010.1 coordinate 20,158,691, forward strand.
AACAATTCGCAAAAGTCAAAGACTTACCTTACCTACATGTAAGGCATGGGTAGATAACCTGAGAAAAGAAGAAGATAAGAGCAAAAAACTTGAAGTAAGGGAAAATTAAACTAAGAGTAAATTACCTTTAACACATGTTTGTCCTACTTACCTAATTGACAAATTATATTATTGCAAGTCTTATGATAATTATTAATCGGGGGAAGCACATACATTTCCCTAGCTGTAAAATCATGTCTAAACACTTTGGTTGGATTATAACAGAACTAATGATGGTGTTCAGTGTTATGAAATCTATTGTGCTAATGTAATTCGGTCTAGTCTGTCTTTCACAGTCAGTCGATATCGCAAAGTATTTGATGATTTTAAACTTGTTAACCGCTCATACGTCATTGGCTCAATAACATATGATGATAATGTTTTATTCCTGCTAAGAGCTACATACGAGACTCCTGGAGTTTTATATTGGTCGAGTCCCACAAGTCTGAGCGCAGAGAGAAGTTGAATCTCCTAAGAAAAGCATCGCTATCGTAGTCGGGGCGAATCGCAGTGTGTTTCCTAGAAAACACACTACTGCACAGTTTTCTGATAGAGTAAGTAGCTTCAGTCATATTTTCAAGGGGAAGTTCGAATAAATCTACAAAACTTCACTTACCATGGGGAAAACTGTGAAAAACAGCAAAGGCAGAAGAAAACACAAAGGACAGCACGAGTTGTAACAAAAACAGAAAAACATGGTCGTCGTCGAAAGTAATTTCACTGCACTTGTAAATACCAGTTCCCGGCGGCCGACACGAGATCGAGGCCATTTGTGGCAGCCAGCCAGCCAGCCAGCCAGCCAGCCAGCCAGCCAGCCAGCCAGCCAGCCAGCCAGCCAGCCAGCCAGTCCAAGATGGCGTCTAAACCCTGAAATCATATGGCATCGCGATTGATACCCGCGGGAAAAGGGACTGAAATAGTATGCGTCCTCCTTCGTCGAACGCAAATAGAATACCAAAATTAAAATCGTAAAATCATAAAATTGTGTAGTAACACTTTACAGCTGAACGCGGCTCAGTTTAAACAATATTGTTTTGGGTAATTTCTAAAGTGCATGTCAATGATTAATCTAAAATAATTTTAAAATAAAAAATTGAAAATTTATACGAGAGTAGATATTTTCTTCTCCTCCTTTTGAATAATGGTTATGCGCCGCATACACTAGGTTTATTATCAGGACTCAAGGTCGTTAGTGCTGACAACATTTGTACTAAAATTATAAGGTCTTATTCTTTGGAGATAAGAAAACACGTGAAGAATGAGCAAGATCCGGCTGTTCTGCTGCCATGGATCTCTCCCTCCGATGTTTGGGATGCCGCACATCTAATTTCAAGAGACTATTTATCTATCATTTCTACAATGATACATTGTCGGGGGTAATTTTGAATGAGCTCTGGAGAAAACACTCCCTAAGTTGTTATTTTTAATTGACAGTCCACGGCTCCTATCGTTTGTGTTGCACTTATGGATTTCTAATTTAAATTTATTTTTAGCACTTTCTCCAAATAATTATCACTCAGCATCCATGAAATTACAAACCAATATAAACGCACCTTACTGTCTTTTATTGAACTACTGTCTGATCTTTGTTGTTCCTAGTCCTGTTTTGCATAGCAGCGCAAGCAAATGCCGCGCCTTTTCGTTTATTATAACTTTGTATCGGCAATTTCTCGTTATTATTATTAAGCATCCAGTAATATAATCAAAAGGGTTGCCTCTGTCTGTCTTTATTGAACTGTTGTCTTGTTTCTATTGTTGTTTTGTCCTTTATGCTGCATTATCGAGACCCCCCCCCCCCCCTTCTTAGCAGCCTTATCAGTATGTTGCTTGTTTACTGTATTAAAATCTAATAAAATGCTAAATTTTAAATTAAATCTTAAGAATATTCTAAAAAAGTGGATATTAAAACTTTGTTTTAATATCAATTGCAGCAATTGCAGTTATACAAATGTAATATTATATTTTGTATACCCTGAGTAGAAAACAAACAAAATACAATGAAGGCAAGAAACATGAGAATAAAAATGTGTAAAAAACTACTCTGATTAATTATATTGTTGTCTAAAATTTAAGCATGATGAGATGATAAAAGAGTACTTGTCTTAATAATAAACCAGAGGGAGGGGAGAGGGGCTTTTATTATAATTTTGCGAAATGCCAGCAGTTCACCCCTAATTTATTTTTTATTTCATTAAAATTAATTTCAAAAATAGGTTCCCACAAGTGAATAAAATTGATTAACATCAATAAACCCTACTTTGATTGATCAAGAAAGTGTTCTTCATGCACTGCATGTACATTGATGATTACTGTATATAAGTTCGATTGTATTTTAGTACAAGCACCGGTAATAGTTTCCCAAAGCTCGCGAGTACTGTATGTTTATTCATGCCGGGATTAGTCCCGACCATAGATTTTGTCATTTATTGTGTTGGTTAATTGTGAAAGAATTAGTTATTTGAGAGGATTATTTGAGAGGGGGACTAAAGAAAGGATTTACAGTACTTTGTTGGTAGTAGACCATTGCGATATCCCATCTGCAACAGCTTGAGCGTGACTGGCCTTTCTTTTTGACTATCACTAAGCAGATCAGAAGCAGTTGTGTCATCGACAGATTACTCACCTGAAGCCAGCTCCTTTGCCCTTAGCAGTAACAGTAGCTCCCAATCCTCTGCAGCTTGTTTCTTCAGCTTCTCTTCTGTTTCTGGATTCTCTACCAGAAGATGATCAAATGCCCCTGGCATGTTACGTGGTTTCTCACGCAACCAGTGCATTGCAATGGCAGAAAATGCCAAATTTACTGTCTGAGGAGGGAGGCATTGGCTGTAGAAGTTGGTGCCACAGCTCGTGACAAAGACGTTTGAAAAATCTAGAAAAAAGCTTTTTGGACCTGGTATAATACCTAGGAAGGTAAAAAGGAGAAATAAACAGAAATAGTTAGACTGCTAGCAGTCCCTCTCTGGATAGTTGAACGGGTGAACAAATCACGCAATAAGCGATCGACTGAGCAAGCGAAAGTAGTAATGTCCAGTCTCGCCAAGCTTGTTTTTGTGATCAGCTCTGGCCATGCATCTGCTCAACCAGCTGACTGAAAAGGGGCAGCTACAATGTAGCAGTCTAAGAAATAGCACAATATGTGCGATACGAAGTTTAGCATATGTTTTTATTCTGTGCGTTTCGGAATCCGACTCATGTGTTTAAAGTCATCACGGGCGTTTTTATGTTGGTCATGCTATGCAGTCTCTTGGGTTTTCCGTTTGGTAGTATTTAAGCAAGTGTTGGATGTATAAATATTCTTTTTCTCAGAGTCAGGTCATGTCGAGCAACCTTCTACTGGTAAACCATGTAGTCCAGTACAACCTGTTCATGGGTCGCGTAGCCGCTGGCGACTCAACTGTGTCCCCCACCAGGTGTTTGCAGGTGGGTGCAGGATTAAAAACAAGACCCGTTTAAGGATGAGCTCCCACTGAGCCAACGGCCATCCACCAAAATCACATACGGGGAGCTGACCTCAGGAACAAAGTCCCAATCCTACGGTGTAATCGACGTGCCAAGGAGATGAATGGCAGGGTGTTAACTATTACTAAAGTAGGCCGTGGTTTGGCAAACCTTTTCACTGGTGGCGTGCATTAACCCGTGGGTGACCTTGTTTTGTAATGTACACCCTGCATGGCATTTTCATGGATTTCTTTACACAATCATATATTCAGCACAGTAACAAATATGCGACGAATGATCCTGAGGATCAGCGACGGCACCCGAACCACCGGCGTATCAGAGGAGGCAGAAAGAAACGCATAAACCGGCGCAGTAGTAGATAGTCATTAGATTTAAGCCTTGTTATGGATTAGGTGGATTAGGTGCCTAGGTGATGACGCAATTTGGTATAGTTAAGGTGGCTGAACACAGTGTGCGCGCGCTCTTCAATTTCATCTGCTTACGTGAGTCAGCGCGCGCAAAGTTTTGAGAAAAACAAACGTGGCGCCTATTCAGCGATCATTTTATTTTGCTCAGCGTGGATCGCGAAAGTTTTGTTTTTCGTCTTAAAATGAAACAATTTGTTGTTTGTAAAAATGTTTGTTGAATCAATAGATAATATATAGAACCACTGAAGAAATACACTGCCTTTTTGGTCGTTTTTGTCTTTGGATCGAGAACCCAGTTAAATGCAACGCATGCGCAGTTGACCAAAAAATTGTGACTGGATATTTTAGCGACTTTCCTCGGAAACGTGCTGATTTCTACGGAACCACTCATTAGAATTTCACGAAATTTGGCACAATAATAGTTTCGAATATGCCGAACTCAACTGCCACCAAAAATTTGAAATCTAACAGAGGAGATTTTTACAAAACGCAAACATATTAAACAACAAATTACGGAAGATCCCTCTGTCAAAATTACATGAGACTAGTGTTAACATGCGAATATTTTTACGAGTTTACTAGAGACAAATGATGGACAAAATCTAATGACTAGATTTTTCTGAAAATAAACGAAACCAAATATTGCAGGCTGATTTCCAATCCACGGTGTTGCCATGGCAACACCCTAAAAGCTCAACAAAAATATCAAAATATAAAGCTTGTTTCTTAATCTTATGCCTCGCCAATTTTGGGCGCCCAGTCGTAAGTGGTTTTAAAATGACAATGAATGATGCATAGGTACAGTAAAACTGTGTTCAGCCACCTTAACTTATTAACTTTTGTGATATCCTTGCATACTAATTTGGATTTCCTGCATACTAACTTGGATAGGTAAGTAATTATTTAGTCCTTGTGTTTTATACCAACACAATAGGAATAATAGACAGGTCTAAACATGCCCGCTTATACCAACTCACTTCAAAACAAAACACAACTGACACAAATATCAAGGATATGATCAAGGATTTGCGAAAACAGCCTCGAATATTAAACTTAATTTCTTAGATGATAAATGTGGCGTTATAGAACTATACCAGTTCCCGAAATCCTTGAAATCTCCGTCCGAGTTTTACATTTTGTTGGTACGGAGGAAATAATTGGCCAGTTAAATTAAGACATTATTCAAACAGTAAAACAAAGTGGATTTACGTACACGAAGATGAACCAAACGTAAAATCGTTTTCAGAGGAAACCTTTGCTACCGAAAAAGCCAACAAAGCTTCAGGACTGCAATCCGGCCTTACAGTGAATTCGCGCTACGACTGCAAAGTTATTTCATTCTAACATTTTGTTCTTGATTTCCTTATCATTTGTGGAGTACATGGATTTGAGTTGTTCTAAATAAAACAGCTTTTGTTGACATATGATTTGATGTAACCTTAATGCGTTTTGTTATTATTAATTAAAATTGATTTGAACTTAAACAAAGCGTGGGTTTATTGTTTTAGCACGCGCATGTAATTGGCAGCTTTATTTTTAAGGAGAGCAGCAAATGTAAGACTCAACCCAAGAAGACTTGGTGGTCACTGTAAAGACTCCATGACGGAGGCATAAGGTTTGGTATCGGCGCCACTCAGTCTACGCGCAGTTTTGGTACTAAACAGGTCACACAGGAGATCATGGGAACATTGGTGGAGATTCTTAGGAGGGGATGGCTTGGGTGCTACATCCCATGATTTGGAACAACAACAACAACATTCTCCCGGCTCATAACCAGCACTGGATTCGCTTTATTTTTCACACACTAAGTTTATTTTTCTTTCTTATTTTTAGTGCTGGGATTTCGGCCACTTTTTCCTTTTATTTTTTTTCCGTACTGTCTTTGTAACTCTGCCACCTCTACGTCTTCGGTGAATACGCCTAGTCGGATGATTATCGGCTTAAAGTTGCCGTTGACATTGTGTAACAGATGAGCACCACTTGTTATCTGATTATTTAAGTAGTGGGGTCGAGTTTGTGGAAGGATCGGCGTGAAGGACCGCCTAAAACAGTTCTTTAGAGCAACCTTATTGTGTCAGCCCGTTGTTCGTGTATGGTATTTCATCCAGTAGCTGTTTATGATTGTTATTTTTTATTTAACTATTTTTGGTACCCCCTTAGTGCGCTTAGTTTGACATTCGACCCAGGTCCAGCTTGTTTTTTGCTGCGGTTACGCCGGACGCTGTGTCGAGCAAGTTTGATTTTTTCTGGCTCGCGAGCAGCTAGTATTTGCTGCGGTTTCCGGGTGGGTGCTTAGTCAATTTTGATTCTTTGACTAGTGAGCAGCCTGTGTTTGCTGCGGTTACCAGGCGGTGTGCATGCGTTTTTTTTGCAGTCAAGTGCCTATATGTTCGGGTATCAGTGGTATACTCGTGAGTTCTCATTTCATGTCATGTTAGTCTTACCTGATCATGTTTTGTGCCTTTTTGTGGCTAGCTGGCTTTTAGTAGTTTTTAATAATGCATTTCGTGGGTGTTGAGCAAGCATAAATATTATTACCCTAATTTAGATTTAGAATGCATTTTGTTGTGTTTCCTGTTTTCCCCTGGGTGGGGGGGGGGGGGGGGGGGGGGGGACAACCCTGTAACTACGAATAGTCCCTTCTTTATTTCAGGGATATTCAATAGAGAGGGACTAGTGGACTAGCATTCCTTACACATTGAAACAAAGATGTTCCTATAAACCATGACCATACATATGCATCAAGTGGAACTTGAATATAAAAGTGACAAATGGGCAAACAATAATAAATAAAAATAATAATTGAATATTTATGCAGGATAACCCTTTAGTACTATAGTACTGTTATCAACGGGGTCCCGCTCACTAAAAAAGACATACATAAAAGGGAAATCATGTACTAACAAGAGGGAGTTGCAAATGAAGCAATTAAAATGCAATAGTAAAAACAAAAAATGAGAGAAGATAAAATAAAACATTAAAATTCAACCCCAGATTTAAACAATTTTTGTCTTCATACCCAAATAATGTCAGGACCATTTCCTCCTCTGTTTATTTAACTTAAGTACAATCACTGTAGCCATATTGTCATCACCCATAAAAATATTATAGTAATTGATCTGAATTGCTCAAAAGAAAAACAAGTAAGAGATTCATGAATTGAAAACACCAAAACTCCCTTGTATGACCTTCCACTCCAGTAGCCTGAGTAGATGATAAACTTATAAATATAAAGCAGAATTTTGGAGACATGAATGCGAGGGGCACATTATTCTGTGATGCATGCTCCTTATACATGTTTTCCTTAAACAATTATGCATCATATAACTCCTGGTCTGTCGCATGGTTAAAATTTAGGCTACATACTCCGTACCGTTTATAAAATTAAAGCTCTTTTTAAAATAACTCACCTTGTAAGCGAAAAAACAAAGACTTGAAATCATTCACAGGCTGATCTTCATAAATCACATGAATTGGTAGTGTATCACCATGAATCTTTCTCAGTTCTTTCACACATGCATACATGAGAGGCATAGATGTGCCTCCATCTGCACAGCCATAGTCAGCGATGGTGAACACCGACCCAGGCTCCACACAAGTTGATCTAATAGCATCCAGAACAAGAGGTAAAGATTCCATGATTGCAATGGTGCAAATAGATGCATTATCCGAATAATACCCTGATCCATCTTTGCTGCATGGGAGGTGACTGTGAGGTGACTGGAAAGCAAAGATAATGTGTTGAGTGGCACAGGGAAACCAAGCAAAGTGATGCTTGAGATACCACCTCATGGTGAACACTGAATATGGCCTGATATGACATAATATAATGCCAGTTGTGATCCAACAGGTCTATAAGATCTATATCCAGAAGAAGTCAGAATTCATGAAGAAAACTTAAAGAGAAAAAAATCATTTGAAGTCACACATCCCTAACCTATATGACATCCCCAATCTTCATGAGTTAATTGCCTACGAAATAATGAAAGCATCCACACAGAAAACAGTTTGAAACTGTTTATAATTAAAGAAGTAACAATTAATATTGAACAACTGGAGATAAATTTAAAATACTTACAATAGTTGACTTTTGAAACCAACAAAAATTTTTATATGACTGATTGTAGTCAGTTCTATTTTTTTTTTTAAATAAGTTTATTTTAACTAATAGCAGTAATTATCTAAGGTACTTATCTGACTTGCTGGTATCAAGACCTGTCAACTCAGGACTTAGAGGAACAAACAAGTTCAACATACCAAGGGTCTCAACGACATCATATGGGTTACATTCCTTTAGATACTTTGTGCCTAGAACTTGGAATGACTTACCAGATAGGATTAGATCAACTACTGTTTTTGAAGATTTATTAACACCTGTTGTAATTTTTGCTGACCTTGTTTTGTTTGCTTGTTTAGTCAATTAAGGATCTAATGGTTATTTATATATACGTGTATCTAAGTTAGTTAGCTTTCGGAGATATTAGCATATCTATGCTACTCTGTAAATCTATGCTACTCTGTAAATCCGGGCATACACTGTACCCTGGGCATTTGACAAGAGGTTAGCTCCCCATAGTGCGGCATTTGACGCGAAACGAGGCCCGACGGGGCAGGCATTTGAATTTGGACTTTGACAAAAACGTTGGTCAGTGGTCGCAAGGTAAAGGATTTTGTAATCCATTCTTTTCCGGTAGTTTCCACGTGGTTTTGCTGTTGAGTCTGTTGACTCGGTTGACCTCTTTCATTATAAATATTCATTATTCTGGAGTTCAGATGCCTTTGTTTAAAGTGTGGAGTGCTGACAAGGAAATCCTGAAAGGTGTTTTCGCAGGAAACTATACCGAGCTCATATCGAAAGGTAAAGTAATTTTTAGTCATATTTTATAATATTCCGTCGCCATGAGTGGATGGCGTGATGGCATGATTCATTGAATTTGCTCTATTTATCTTTCATTGTGATTCCTATTAGCAGAGCTAATAAGGGCGAAAACACAAGTATACATTGGCTTTCAATTTCGTTTTGTTGTCAGTAGAGTTATCTTTTTCCTTAAAAAAGAATGTATATGTTTGACATTTGTGGATTTGTTCCAATTGGTTTATAATGTTTATTGTATGAATAATATACATGAAAAAATTACTCAATTTTGATTGGCTAAGAGCAGTGCAGTTCAAGTGTAACACCAGTGCAAAAAGTGTAACACCGATGCAAAAAGTGTAACACCGGTGCAAAAAGTGTAACACCAGTGCATATTACAAATAAAAAAACATTAACGCAAATGCTTTTACAAAAAAAAAGTTATATTATCTGTTATATTATCTGTTTTGTTGGTGCATCTCTGCGTTTTTTAAAATTGTTACATTAAAAGGTGCGAAACATTGTAAAAATTCCTTTAACTAGTTACTTTAATACCTCCTTGCCCGGACGGTGGGGCATTTGACGCTCTGTGAAGCCCTGCACGGTGGGGCATTTCACCGTATAAACTGCCCACATGGTGGGGCATTTGACCAATCCTTTTTAAAAAAGAAAAAATGCTCGGGGGTTTGCTCGGGGTGGGAGGTGGTCGCTCTTGGATTTGACTGATACATTACATGGATTAAACTATAAATGAATTGATTTTCAAATTCAAGCACAAGAATTTACTTACATATGCATGTGCAGCCGACATCTTGTTGTATATTATACCCAATTATATAATATGTGTTCTTGTTATAATTCATCTACCAAGGCAGTATACTGTAGAAGTAACAATGAAGAAACACACCGAGAAACACCACAATTTTATAAGCAACCAAATATTAAAAAAAATAATGGTTACGATTTAAATGAGAAACCCTACAGAATTTCTGTTCTACAGATTTGAAAATCTTTCTTTGCTACATTGCGCTGTTACAGAGTCTAAAGGGAGAAATTTGCACGGCTGTGTTTTAGCCCCGCTAGGCAGGTCACCTTGCTAGCCGACTCGGCGGCCGGTAATCCGGTAACCCGGCTAGCGGTCCTATTAAGGAAAAATCGAGGCTTGCGGCGACCACTTTATAATACACGACAAGCTACTAAACATGCACAAAGTTACAAACTGCCTTTTCAACCACCATCATAGAAATATTTAACACATCCTCTAAAAGATATAAAGTTTGCATCAAATCACTTACACGCGAATTGGCTGCCATTTTGAATAATCAGGGAAACTGTTTGGAGTGGGGCCTGAGCTCCAGAGCTTTCAAGAAATATCGAATGAGGTCACGGTCTACAAACGGACTTCGGACTACGGATTGGATATAAAACATGGATTAAGTTTAAAGAAAGGCATAGAATGTATAAAATCTCAATTTAATGATGCGGCTGCAAAAAAAAAAAAACATGAATACTTTGACTTCATTTATCAAGTTGACTCAATTTATCAAGATGAATTTTAATATATCAAAAGGACTCAATTCAATGTGTTTAGGTTACATGTAGTTTACTGTAAAATGACCTACACGTCATCAAACTTAACATGTATCAATTTTATGATAACTAGAGGAGGCTGCAAGGCCTCTGGTTGGTGGGCTTGCAATGTGGTGGTTCTGGGTTCAGGTCTTGCTCGCCAACTAGGGGTGCTTACAATTCAACCAAAAATCTCGGTAAATGATTTCGGTTTGAAAACAAATGGAACAGTTCATTTTCCGGAAATTTCTATTGGACATTGTGGAGCACGTGCTGAGATAATCTTTTCATCCCGGTTGGTACCAACGATTCGAAATATCTCTTACCATTTGACTATTTTATTGGTTCTAATTTTATAACATGGGGAAAACAAAAACCTGAAACGAATTGCAATGGTATACAACAACAACAACAACAACAATTTATTTCGGTATTCCCATATAAATACTGGTATTACCTGCACAAGTAGTACGTATCAAGTATTACATGTAAGTATGACAACAACAACAACAAAAAAGAAACGGATATATCTGATCATTAAACTAACATAGATTGTCGATTTAACATTGAATTATAAATATAAGCAGCGGTAGTCCTACAGGCAAAAGGATCAGCGCTGTTAAAAAGAAACAAGATTTTAGAGTTATTGTCTAGATTATTAAAATTTTGATATCTATCATTAATTTCACTGAAATATTTCTTGCGTAAATTGTTGTGATGATGGCAGGTGAATAGAAAATGAGATTCGTCTTCAATTTCATTAAAGTTATAAAAGGAACAGATTCTTAAATGTTCGGGTGTCTTGTTGTGTCTGCCAGTTTCAATTCTTAATTCTATACAAGCGACATCTCCTTTAGCTATTTTGGTTGGAATGCTAATTTTGTAGAAACCCTTGACATTATTTAACTGGTTATTTCCTGCAAACCGTAACAGCGGTATCATGTTAAACTTCTAGCCCACGTTATGAAATTAGCCCATCAAGTCAGCCACCTTCCAGTTTAAGTAAAAAATACAGCACATTTGAATTTTCAATTTCCAGTACTTTACTTTCATGAGCTTTCATGGTACACCCAATAATACAGCACTTTAGTACTACATAGTGACTAGCTACTGTATAGTTCTCACAAAATTAATTAGCAAGCATTCGCGAGTTCGATTTTAGTTTGTCCAGACAGTGGTTAAAAAACGGCATTAGTGGCCTCAAATTGACGTTTTTCGATAAAACTCTAGGAATCAATAGGTTAAGCAATTTGTTACGGAGCGTGTATTTAAAAATACAGTACAAACCCGAGTATAAGAACCAAGATTTTTTCAAGTAAGCCTAAAAAGGTTCTTATACATTTTGTGTCTACTAAAAATCTTGGCTAGGAAACGTGCTTGCTGCAGGTCCAACAATCACTGGTCCAAGAACCTGTTTCGATTTTTAGGTTCAACAGGTTCTTGTATATATAATGGGGTTATAAATGCCAAAACTTTAGCCTATAGGTTCTTTAATCTACAAGGTTCTTATATGCAGGTTTTTACTGAGACAAAAGAGCCCAGTCAAAATCAATATTTTAGGTCTGAGGTTCACAGTTAAGCCCCGACGTTACGTTTTAGGGCAACTTGTTCCTGGATGCATTGCATTTTAGCATTTGTGATTATTTAACCATCCGACAAATTAAAACTTTAACAAAAATAAACTTTGAGCCCAGAAAAATATTAAGAATTATTGTTTAAAACGGAGGATCATCAACCAATCTAGATATTACAGACTGCACAAAAGAATTTACTACATAGTGAATGTTAATCCGTATAAAATAATCGTTTATGTGAAATGCGGATAAAACTTATGAGTGAAATTGATCGGAACCTCGCAGTGATCTTAGTAACTTTTAAGCAGTTGGCTTGACAGCTCAGACAGCTCAGATTTTCAGTTTCTTCAGTAGTATTAGACGTTGGTGATCCGGGACCACCTTGAAATTCCGAGATCACGCCACTCCACCCACCTGCCCCCTCAGCCTCCTTCGTCGGCTTTCGGGGGCAGGTGGGTGGAGTGGCGTGGTCTCGGAATTTCAAGGTGGTCCCGGATGCACCAACGTCTAACACTACACACTGGTGAATGCTGCTCGGCTGGTCCGGCACGAGACCACCACCCCCAGCGAGACATAACCAATTGGAGAAATCCCTTCACCCCATTATAAAGGTGACAATGCCCCTCGTCAACGAACCAATGACTGCCGTTGCGTTTTTGAAAATGAGGGGAATTGAGTTGAAAGAAGGTGATGACTTATATGCAAAGAACAAAGGGACGTTCGAATACAACCCTTGCAGACATTATGGTTTAAACTTCACACAAGGTCATTCCCTTGTTGAGCATCAAAAATACGCTTGTAAGAATCTGCGAACAGAACCACGCCCGAAAGAGCTTTGTCTCGGCTGCAATCGAAGATTGTGTAGACAAACGGTTTCCAGACACTTAAGAAATGGTTGCCCTCCCGCGAAAAGAAACCCTCGAGTTTTTATACAGCGTGAGGTTGTTCGAGATGTTTTTGCAAACCTTAGCCAGCACGATCTGAATGCCTGGTTTGACGAGCAAGAACAAGAACATCTGACAAACAAAAGCCTGGAGGCTCTCGACCCCTTACCCAGGATCCGAGATTCGAGCTTTGTTTCGGATTTCATCGAAGGCAAGACATCACTCGCAGCTTTTCAAACAGAGTTGTGTGGTTATTACCAATTGAAAAAACTTTCCCCCTTTACATATCAATGATGACGACAACACAAGTGTTCATGAACTTTCTCAAATCGAGAAACACTGGTCTGAAACAAAAGAGCGCCGACTGGGTGAGAGCCAGGCAAAACTCCATTGGCGCATCAGAGATCTCTGCCTTGACAGGATCGTCGCCGTTTGAATCACGGCGAAGCTTACTCTTAAAGAAAATACAGCCAGCACATATGCTCAACAATGCGGCTTGTACCTGGGGTAATCTGTTCGAGCCGATTATACGCAAGTATTTTGAGCAAAAACATTCTGTTTCCGTTTTTGGCCACAGCATCTCTCTTAATCTAGCAAGAGATCATCCACTTTATCGAAAGGTCACTTGCAGCCCAGACGGGTATTTTCTAGACAAAGATAACGGCTTAAGCCTGTTAGAGTTTAAATGTCCGTTCAAGCGGAAAATAGCTATGAACAGAATTCCTAGTTATTATAGCGATCAGATACAAACAGGCCTTGCTTTGAGTGGTGACATGGTAAACAAAGGCCTGTTTGTTGACGGTTATTTTAGAATGTGCTCTTTAAACCAACTTGAACCAAGTTTGGAACACAATCAGTTTCTAAACGGCGGAAAAAAATATAAAACGAAGTGTGACACAACACTTGCATGGGGAGTTTGTTATTTATTTGGCAAACGGACGATAACAAGGAATCAAAAGGCACTCATCGATGTCGGTTCACTCAAATCAAAACAATTATTTGAGAAAATTATGTCTTCCATTGCGGAGAAGGACATATGGTGTTGTTATGGGCATGTAAGGAGGTCATTTAGAAAACAGGACGAAGACGAGGAGTTTTTGCGTTATGCCCATATGCAAAACGTGTTTTCAGAGAGTTCAGAAGGCCCTAAACCAGTGGCTATGTTCGTCTGGAAGCTCCTGGATATAACTGAGATTTGGGCGTCAAAGCAACCAAACTTTTTGAGCAATATCCAAACGTCGGTCGAGCGTTTTCATAACAGCTTGGCAAGCCTTCGAAAAAAGAAAACAGAACACTCTGAAGAGGCAGCTGAAAGCTATCACAGGCTTAAGAAAAATGCTTCCGTCGTAAGGGCTGGAGACGAAGAGCAAATGTTAGCATTTCTTATGGATAAACTTGAGCAAGGTTATTAATGCCCTCCATCTTTTCAAGCATGATCTTCCAGTTTTGTTCGTGCTTCCAAAGTGATTTTTCTGGGACTTGTAGCCAGAAGTAATTGACAAGCCGTTGTTGGCCTACCAGTCCGTTTAAGATTTTATAGGCTACAAAGGGCATAGAGATTCTTTCCGGTAGATATTCTTCGATGAATTTGAATGCCTCATTTGCATGTTGTATTTCTTCGGAGGACAAGCAGGCGTAGGGTTCACAAATTTTCAGATGTTTGTTGAGATAGATTTTGAAGTTGTAGCGTTTGGTGGGCATTCTTTTTTTTGTAATTTTGTAATCACCACCATAGAGCTCGTTATAATCGAAGGTCACACCGTCCAGAGGCTCTAAGAGCCCGCAGTCCTCACAGCAAAGTTCTGATGAAAACATCCTGAGGTTTAATTTGCCTTTGCAGTTTTGGCAAGCTTTTATCCTTTCATTCAAAAGGGTGAAAGGTGAGTGTGGGGGATATTGTGTCACGGGAGAAAGGCACTCTTTGATGTGATGAAGTCGTTCTGGCAGGTTTGAACGCCGTATTTCCTTGGTGTAGTTGTCGAGTGAGCGCAGGAGGATAAATTTGTATTCTTTATCAAGCTCATCGAGTTTGGTTTTGTATTCGCCTTTAGTGTCCAAGCTCCGAACTTCAGCCAGTTGTTTAGCGAACTTCTCCATGGATATACACCGTGTTGTGTATTCAATTGGACGCAAAGGATTTATCCTTCGAAATGTAGAGGTTAAATCCAGAATTTAGTTTCTCAAATCGGACTTGGATGCTGCGGTGAGAAGATTTATCTTTTTTTGAAACTCTTGTTTGACTTCCTTGCGAAGTTCGTTTTTGAGTTTCTCGATGTCTGGTGATTGTGTTTGAGTGGCAACGTTTTTTGATGCCTTCACACCATCCCTGATTGCAGCTTTGAGTTCGTGATATTTTTCCACCTCACGAGTAATTATGGTGAATTCTGCATCACTGATTCTCTTGTCTTCCAGAGCCTTTGAGACCAGCTCATTGACAGAGTTGCGTTTAGCCAGGGCCAGTGTGTAGATATTCTCATGCTTAGTCACTTTACGCTCTAACCGCTTGTTGGCAGCTGTAAAGCCAACAGAGGACAGCCCACAGAGGGTTGCAACGCCGGTAAGTGCTGGGCTTGCAACAATTCCGAACCCAGTCAATGCAGTGGCAAGGGCCCCTGATGACAGCCCAACAGAAAGCGACCCAAGGCCAACCGCCGAGTAATGAACTAAGGCTTGGGTTCGTTTATATTTCTTTGCGACCTGACGGTAATGCTCGGCTTCGTTAGACAACTCCTTAAGCAAGTCAGAGATCTTTTTGAGCCGGAAATCTTCTGCATTGATTTGAGTGATCTCACGCATAGGGTAGAGCTGTTGTGTCTCGCTGTACTCGGGAGCTGATGGAAGCACATTGGCAGAACTCATGGTGTGGGTATATATATGATTTTTTAATTTATCTCAACTTCAAATTCTAAGGGCATGTCATTGAAGTTGAAGAGGTCATTGTTCTCATCCCTCACTGACAGTGTTATGCTGTTTACATAATCACCAGACGAGACGTCACGCAAGACGTTCTGTTGTGTTGTCTCGTAATAAACCTTCTCAAAAGCTTTTCCACGAATATCAAACCGAGCCAAAACTGTCGAAGGCTTACCATTGAGGAGGTTCTGTTCTTTATCGACCAGATCACAGTGGATGAAGTAAGTGCTTGGTGCCCTTAAACGCTTGACGAAGGTTATAAACATCAATACAGGGTCTATGGCAAGCAATTCTGCCAGATTGTCACTAAACGTCACACTGCTGCTGTTATTATGAATGACCATGGCTCCGTATGGCCTGTTTGTTTCAATTGTTAGATTTAAACTGCTGTTATGGGTTTTTAGGCTTTCAAAGTCTTTCGCTAAACTCTCAATAGTGTGATGGCCTGGAAGTAAGGTTGCGCCACGTGATGAACCATTAGGGGGAGGGTTTGTTGGTGAAATCTTTGATTCTTCTTTCAAAGTATGCCACGAGTTGAAAATTGAGCAAGAGACAAGACGGATGTATCTCGGTTTCGGAAGCGGGTGATCGAAGTAGATCGTGTGAGGGTTCGAAGGTGTGACGATTGTTAACACAACCATGATGGTATATATAATAAACATTTTATAATTATAATTATATATACAATCATGTTTGGCAGACGGTCAGCTGGATTTAATCCTAATTCACTTGGTGTAAACATCGGCGGCCACAATTACGGGCCCCCACCCCCTTTTCATTCGACCCCAAACGCCTATAGCCATGTAAAGCCACCCACAGATCCACTGGCCTGGATGAGAACACCGGAGGCAGCAAAGCTATCTGCCGCAGCCAAGGCCAAGGCGATATCAGACTTCAAAAAGCGTTTCCCTAACGCTGCTATGTCACACTTTGAAGTGCAAGTAGAGTTTGGCGACGACCGCAAAACCGCCACAGGGGAAGTGCTTTACAAAGAGGGTCAAGGCTCATTAGCACTCGTTACAAGAATGCCCCACAAAGATTGGACTCAAGCCATGAGAGACGCTCTTGGTCTCCATCAAGACGGTGGTTTCCCTTATCAGTTATCGTGGGGGCAACCAGAAAAGTCAATCCCAGCTATTGATTTCTCCACCACAATTGACAAAGACATGATGATTGGCGCAATCTTGAACGACGAAGCGCAAAAGATTTACGTCACGCCAACTGATTATTTCACAACGAAATACAGAAATATCTTCAGGGACACACAGATTTCATTCACAACCGCGAAATACGGTCGAAAGTGGATGGGCGGGCCGCATATGAGTTTTTGGCCACAACAATTATCATTCGCCTTGTGGTGTGCAACAACCGGCTGTGGAATCTCGCGTGACATTCTCTTCGATAAGAACTCAAGTCTATCCCTAACCCAACAGTTAAGGTCGTTTTACCGGTTTCACGTTTATTTCACAACAAGGCGAATACTTTACAAGATGGGTGGGGAACAAAGCGTGAGTGCTTTGCCAGACGACCCCCCATTCAATCAGAAAGACAACAAGTACAACATCGACGCATACAAGAAGATTTGCATAGAGTTTGCCATCGACCCCAGTTCTGACTTCCGTTTCACATACGGTAAGAACCACGGTCTTGGGAATGTCTACATTGGCGCTTATGGAGAGGGCATCATCTCTACCGATTACGATTATCCAGACCCCGATCTAGCTCTGTTCAATGATGAGCGCGTGACTGACAGAAACGACCCCAACTATCGTGCCAATGGAATATCTTTCGTTCGCAACGATCAAGGGGCGGACACCCAGTTCGAGCACTTTGTGCCAAATTACGCACAGGGGCTAACACAGCCAGGGCTCGCGCGTATGAACCAATCAATCGAGGCCTTTGTGTACTGCATTCTTGGTTCACAAGCCAAAACCCGCAGCAGCATCATTGGAAGAGGAGGCCGGGCGTTCGAAACGCAGAGAGTATTCCTCACCCATCTAGAGGAGGCCATAATACTGAACGACATCGCAACAAGCGTACAGCGTTACCAGCTTGCCATCCAAGCAACGAAAGTGCGCCTAGACTTTGCGACAGCACCCGGAAGCTGGCTCATGCCATCGCACATGATTATCAACACAGAGAGCGTGATCGGATATAACAACAATCTACAGGAGGCAACGCAAGGGATGAAGCTGGGTGTGAACAATGATGTTAATCTGGGCACAAAAAAAGCTTCACTTCGCCTCATGGGCGGTGGACCGACAAAGATTAATCCACCAAACAGTCACCCATCAAACCCGATACATAAACACGCCACACAGGCACAGGGCATCGCGTCCAAACCAAAGACCACACCACAACCAGCCCCAACACCCGCACCCACACCACAGTCCACACCACAACCAACCCCCACACCACAGCCCGACTCACATCACGTAAACAAGGCACTCATTGCTGTGGGTGCGCTTGCTTTGGCAGGGCTTTTCGTTTGGTCGAGATAAGTGTTCAAGACTTCGAACGCTTGGTGATTCTTTCAACCAGGAAGGCCACCATGGCAAGGATGAGCAGCCAGGCGTGTTCACCCAGAAAGGAGATGACCGACCCAGCCGATTTGAAGATGAAGCCCACAATTGAACCAATGAGGCCAGGCAGGGCGGCAGCTGCCTTTTTGCTAAGTTCTTTAAGTGCATTTCCAAGAGCCTTGGTGCCCCTTGCCAGGCCATTCAAGGTGGCGAGTACAACAGCGCTGATGACAACGCCAGCTGCCAGAACAACAGCTTGCAGGGTCCACCCGTATTTCTTGAAGATTTCTCTAACCCTCTCTCTCAAAGACAGGGCTTGTTCTCTTTCTTGAACCTGTGGTCTGAGCCTTGCCAGCTCTTCTTCTCGCTCAGCAACCCGGGCTTCCGCGGCTGCTCTGTCAGAGGAGGAAGTGCCCTCAGCCTCTATCACGCGCTTGTCTTCAGCGTTCTGCCGTTCAAGCTCGGCTTCTCTTTCGTTTAACTCATCAAGTGGTTTAGTTGAGTTTAGCCCTGCTTCTATTTCGTTTCTTTCTCTTGTTTTCTCAGAAAGTTGTGTTCTGAGTTTGTCGACCTTTGCCTGTTCTTGGCCTCGTTGTTTTTGTATTTTTTGAAGGGCCGCTACTTCTTTTTTCTGGTTTTCAAGATCGCCTTGAAGATTCTTTTTCAGCAGTTTTAGGCGGTCTATCTCGACTTGATTTTCAACGCTTGAACCGTCCTACTCCAGAGCGTCAATCCTCGCTTGAGTTTGTTCTTTTCGGTTTCTGATGTTTTGCACCTCATTTTGTGCTTGTTGTAGTTCCAAAGCAACCCTTTCATTCTCCTTCAGTTGACTTCAGGGAGAACTCTTTACTGCTTGGGCCAAGAGCCACTTTTTTACTGGCTGTGAATGCTTTAAGAAGACCCGACTCATCTTGCTTGAAAATGGGAGTTTCGCCGCCCTTTGGCCCAAAGGAAACTATTTTGCCATCATTTTCTAGTTTTTTACCAAAACCAATTGGGCCTAATTTCGCGAGGTTTACTTTTGGAAACACGAGAATTTAGTTTTATCGACTGAGTCGATAAGGTAAATTGACCACCGTAAAAAGATTCAAATAGCTGACGTTTCGAGCGCTAGCCCTTCGTCGGAGCGAAAAAAAAAAAAAAAAAAAAAAGGATTCGCTCCGACGAAGGGCTAGCGCTCGAAACGTCAGCTATTTGAATCTTTTTACGGTGGTCAATTTACCTTATCGACTCAGTCGATAAAACTAAATTCTCGTGTTTCATCCCCCCACCGACGCAGCACCACAGTTTCTCTAGAAACTAACCTCATTTACTTTTGGAAAGTTCTTTTTGATCCAGTCAATGGCTTTATCGACTCTCTCTGCTTTTTCATTTCCGTCTATGATTTCTCCAAGCAGAGGGGCGGTGTCAGAAGTGTTTGGCAACCCACTTTGTTCGGTAGGCATTGTATGCATTTCAATATGCTCGCCACCAGGACGATATGGGGTGGATGTAACGCCTGGTTCAAAGGGTTGCGTGGTGTCGGGGCCGGTGTCTTGGTCCTGGGCCCATCGTTGGACTTGTTGTTTTTGTTCTTCTGTCATTTGATCCCACCTGGCTTCAAGGCTCTCATCGTCATCGTCATCCCCTGTGTCTGGGGTGCGACTGGTTTCCTCAGTTGTCTCAGGGACGTCGGCTTCGCCAACTGTTGCCATGATGATATATAAATATAAATTTTAAAAACACAAAATATATACCATGGCTGTGCAACCGAATCTACTTCCATCTCACAGTGAAAAGACGCTGGGCGCCATGAAGGCAGAGCGAACCGTTAAGCGCATCACATTCAACCCTTCTGAGGCCAATCCCGGTGAGACACTGTACGTCTCGGTGCCCAAGCTTGGTGAGCACGATGTCATTGTGTCCGGCTCACTTGCACTGGTGTCCAACATCAACCTAGCCGGGGGGCACGCTAACAACTATCTCGTACAAAATGTTTCTCGGGCCCTGGTGGACAGGTTCGTTGTAAAGTTTGCCGCCACCACTGTCCAGGACACGGTTGGGTACGACATCTACAAGATCTTCGAAGATCTATTCAAATCAACCGAGGAGCGGGAAAATATGCTTATGGAGGGCATCCAGAGTGTGGATTTGTGTAAGATCCGCTCTGGTGCTGGCGACAAGAAGACCTCAGGCGTGGATGCGGAAACCAAGCTGGAGACAATATACAAGAATAAATATCGCATCAAACTGGATCACCAAATCTTAACTGATCACGGAATCATATATCCTCAAGCGTTATTCAATGATCTGGTCTTCGAACTAACCCTTGCCCCCGCATCCCAAGTTGTCCGAGGCTCAGACACAAGCAAGCTCGTGTACAAGTTGGAAAACATCCAGCTGGAGTATGAGACGATCAGAAGTAAGGAGCTGGCCGACGATGCAACAAGCGCTTACATTAGTGGTAAGGAGTTCGCCTATGACCTCGTAATGCGAGATCGGGTGCATCCCTTCTCAAAAGGTGGTGACACTCGGCTGAATCTTCGGGTTAACCCACAGCGCCGGTCTCTAAAGGGCATCCTCTTGCTGTTCAACAATCCCTATGTAGCGGGTGCCAGGGACTCTGAGAACTATTTCAACCCCGACATCACCAAAGTGAAGGTCACAGTCAACGGTGTCCCAAACAGGCTCTACAACGATGGCATCAGTGGTACTGACATGTGGAATGAAATCTTCCGATACTTCAAGCCACACACGCGCGGCAGGCCTAACATGAACTTAACCAAATATCTCACAGGCAACAAGTTTGGTCTCTGGGTTGACCTGCGGTCCATGGCTGACACAGCCCTCCACGGCAGCGGCCAACGGCTCGTCAACACACAGGATGGCGTGCAACTCGAGATCGAACGAAACGGCACAGGCTCGGGAAACGCAAACTGCCACATCTTCACCGTCTCAGACTCACAGATGAACATCATGGGCAGGCAGCTGCATTCTGTAGAGTTCTAGGCATATATATACCCACCAGCCCAATGGCCACAAACAAACTCAACTTCTATGCTAAGCCGGCCCCACTGCCGTCCACCGGACCATTATCACACAATAAAATACAAAGACTTCTGGCAATGGCACCCTCCCCACCAGTTTGCAAACCAACTAATATAGGTGTTGGTTATGGAGCCAAGAAAGCTGCCTTTCAATGCACTAATCGTGGGCCCCACTAACTCTGGCAAGACACAGTATCTTCTAAACCAACTGCGAGGCCCCTTTAGGGGTTGTTTTGACTACATCGTTTTATTCTGCCCCACATTTGTCAAGAACAAGACATACGATGGCTTCGTGGACCGCGATCCGCACATCTTCGTGATTGTCTGCCAACAGCATGAGATCGAAGACTGGTTGAAGCTGACGAGCTTCTTTTTCACATGCACCAACACTTTATTCATTCTCGATGACTGCGCCGCCTCCAAAGATGTCAAAGGCCGCACGAGTCAGCTGGTCAATCTGGGGTTCAGCGCAAGGCATGACGGCATATCCGTGTGGGTCTTGACCCAACAGATCACCAGCATTGCCAAGCCATATCGTGATACCATTGCAGCGATCGTGCTCTTTTACACGCCCTCCAGCAAGACAACTAAGACAATCTTCGAAGACCATGCCGGCGAGCTCTCCCATGAGGAGTACAAAGATCTTATCGCAAGGCTCAAATCCCGCAAGTTCTCCCACCTGGTTTTCTCTCTGAGGCACCCGTATGGAATTGAGTACAAGGTTTAAACACATATATATACATGCCATGAATGTGCCAACCAGTCTACACAAGCTTACTGTGCTTTCACAGCTTTTGGATGAATTACACAAACACACACTTGATGCGCAAAACAAAATTATCAAATCCGCTGGTGAGAAAGATCTGCGCCTCATGCTTCTCAACAGATATCCATTACGATTGAATTCTATGCCAGACACCATGGCGGGGCTTATACGTGAGCTTGAAACTCTTTTGCCCGACATCAAGAGAATTATTGAAAAATAAAAACACATATATATACCCTGATGATGGCGGCTGAAGACCAGGCCATTTTTGCCGAAGTAATGCAGATGCTGGAGGCCACCCCTGAAACCACACCTCCCACAGGGATAGTTGGTGACAATGGCATTCCTGCCAAACGTGAGAAGCTGGCAATCGTTGTTTCAACTGGCAAGGCCAAAGAAGCTATCGGCGTGCAGCTCACACACGATCATGTCAAGCGGTTGTCAGACAAGGACGTTGAGAAGTACTGCAAAAGGTACGAGGCCTACATAGGCAATAAGACAACCGAATCCCTTGTTGATTCCGCCATCATGCTCGCGTCCAAAGGCGTTGGCCTGGTGATCCCGGTTGATGATATCAAGGAGTTGCAGCAAGAACTCAAGAACGACTATATCATCAACCAGGAGCTGTCAAATCTTGCTGGGGCTCTTTCCATGCGATGCGGACGATTGTTGGCGATTGCCAATGCTGCTCTCATCCGACAAAACACATCAAGTTTGAACGAGAGCCTGAGCCCCAACCCACACATCCAACCAGAGACAGTAAAGGCTATCCACTTGAGGGCTTTGATGAAGTTGGGCTGGGACCTGAGGTAACCTCGCAGGAACCTTGAAGGAACCTGTCAGCACACTTATCACATCTTGTAAAAATAAAATCATATATATACCCACTAATGGCCACACCACTCGAGACGATCCCTGAAGAAACTCAAACTCCAACTCCAACACCCGCCCGTGTTACCTCTGAGGCCCCGAAAACAAAGCCTGCAACAGAAAAGAACCCCGGCCGCGTTGCTTCTGGTAAAAGGCTAGCAGAACGCAACCGCCTGGCCCGTGAAGCAAAGAAAAAGGCTGCACCCTCAACAAGTGGCACAACAAGTGACACGACAAGTGGTGCAACAAGTGACACAACAAGTGCCGGCAACAACAACTCAATCTTTTATATTCTGGGGTTTGGAGGGTTGGTTGTCTCTGCTGCGGGTGTTTATTACCAGCGCGAAGCCATAATGCAAAGGCTTGGACGCAAATCAAACACACCAACAACACCAGCAAACACACCAGTAAACACACCACCAGCAACACCCGCTGCAACACCCCCATCTCGAATTCCGGTAAGACAAGGAATTAAAAAAATGGAATAAAAACATATATATACTGCACCATGGATCCTTTCCAGGCTATGATGAATACTGCTGCAATCGGAGGTGTGCTTCTTATTTGGGTTGGATTTAACGTGACTGCCATTCAAACAGTTTACAGATTGGCAATGAACAGGCACAACGAACCCGAGTATGAGTACGAGTTCGAGACCGAGTTAGAGGTCGAGGTCGAGGAGGCCCGAGCCTGAGTCTGAGTCTGAGCCCGAGTCCGAGGCCGAGGATTGAGATTGAACGAGGCGGCAACGAAAAATAAAAAATCATATGTATACTGGACACAAACCATGTCTGACAACAAGCTTGTGAAGTCTATCCTCGACGCCGCAACAATCACTGGCCTTGTCGCTGGTATTGGTTGGATTGGGAAAAAGACCATCAAAGAAAACTTCACTGCCGACCCCAGTGCAAGCTTTATGAACTTAGTGAAGTTCACAGCCGTCATGGCTGGCAGCATCGCGCTGAAGAAATATCTCGAGGACCAGAAAATCCTCCCAGACAACATGTAAAAACCATATGTATACACACGACTACAATGGCTTCGATTGCAATAATGGCCCTTGGCGCTGTTCTCAATGCGGCCGCTTTCACGGGCGGTAATTATCTAGCGAAATATCTGTCTGGTGATAACGGAAAGACAGCAATGGATGAGAAAATCCGACATGACAAAGCCCTGGAACAATACCAAGCGGCTTACGCCAAATACCAGAAGGACCGCACCAAGCTCCTCGACTGGATTGCAGCCAACGATCGGATTAAACACCAAGCTAGCAAAAACTTTCAAACCACCGACCAAGCCCTGGTCTTGTATAACCAGATGCACCAAACACAACCAGATAAACAAATCAAAGACTACAAAGAGCCTCAGTTCTCGGACTTCTACAAGCCCAGCCCACAACAGCAGAATGGTGAACTTGCATTTATTGGAGGCACCCTGCTTGCGGGTGGGTATGTGGCTTATCGCTTTCTGTAAACAAACATATATGTTGTGGTTCAAATTTTTTTTTGGTTTGAAAATTTTCAAACCAGTTTATATTTTTTAAACCAGTTTAAAATTTTTGAACTGGTTTATAATTTTTAAACCAGTTAATTTTTTTCAAAACACACCACTATTTAGGGTTAAGTACTGATGTTATTGGTTAGCTTTTATATAAGGTAAGGGCCACTGCTCACCAGTGCTAAAAGTATACCGTTTGGGTTTATCCTCATCCCAGAGCTTCTCTTTAAAGAGCTATTTTGACAGGTTTTGGTTTGTATAAATGTGTAATCACTATAATTGAGTCACTACTTTGGCATAGTCTTGCTCGCCAAGACTGACAATCTTCCCTAGCAACATTTTGGGATGAAGTGATGTTACTTTATCACACTTTTCTATTTGAATGGCTACCATAATTCATGTCTCCAACTTTGAAGATTTTATTAACCTGCTATGGCTCTGTGATATGTTATGTTCATGGTGTACATGTAGCTTGCTTCTGTTGTGAATGGCACTACTTTGTAAGGTCTTTGTTTGCTTTGCCCATGATGATAGCTCTCATATCCTCTTTCCATGTTCTGTTGGAGCATTGAACAAGTCCTTGTGTGGTAGGTGTTCTTGGGCTTCCATGCTTTAATTCTATGTCATTCTCTTTGGCAAAGTTTTGAACCATTTCATTCTTAAATTCTCTTCCATTATTAAAGATTATTTGCTTTGGGTACCGATATGTGTTGCAATACACCTTTAAAGTAGTCAGGACTTCAGTTGCTTTCTTTCCATGCAGAGGATAAGCAGTGACAAACTTTGTATGGTGATCGTTTCCAGACATCATGACCCCTGTGTGAGGATTTGAACATTTGCATGCACAGTTTCTGAAATCCATTAAGTCTATTTCAATGAGACTTAGGAAAACCTTCACCTTAGGGAACCTTAGGAAACCTTCACTTTGTAGTGAGCTTTTAATAGGCTTAACTCTGTTTGTTATTAATTTCTGCTCTGAATGAAGCTTGCATAGGCCAACAAACACATTGATAACTCTCTGACTTATTTCAGAGTAATTTCTGTCAGTAAGCCATTTATTATCTGTTTTTTTTTGTCTTCCTCTGTGGGCAACTTGTTGGCGAGCTTCACTCAGAACATCAAATAGTTGCCATTTAGGAATACATGTAACTTGCTTTCTGTCCTTTGTAAGAATCATACCATGAGAGTAGATGAACTTCTTCCTGGAAGTGGTGTTCTGTTTCCATGTGGTAAGATTGTCTTCGTTGCTTCTAAGATGCTGAATTGTATTCTCATAAAATGAGTCCTCTAATAATATATTTGGTGGTGAAGTTGAGTTTGTTGTTGTTTAAGCTCAGTTATTTTTAGGTAAAACTGTTCTTTATCCACACAATAATCTTCACTTGCTGATGCCATTTTGCAAGAACCTAAAATGCCTTGCACATAAGACAAGCAGAAAGGACTTGGGATCTATGAATAAATTACGCTTTTGACAGAGGGGGGTCTGGGATGAATAAGTAATGATAATTACAGAAAATATTGGTTGACTGTGCAGCAAAAAGTATTTGGGTGGGTGGGGAGGGAAATTTATTTGTCTGCCATTCTTTTCTTACTATTCTTTTTAGACCCCCCTAAAAAAGCCAAGCCCCTATTTTTTAAACCACATCCCATAAATAAAATCCCTTTTTAGACAGTTGATAAATAAACCAGTTCGAAAATTTTAAACTGGTTTGAAAAAAATAAACTGGTTTGAAAATTTTAAACCAAAGAAAAATTCAAACCACAACATATATACCCTCTATGGAGGCGAAACTCTCAAAGATCTATTACAGTCCGAAAGGGTATTGGAAAGGTCTTGCCGCTGTGAAAAAGCTAGCTGCAGCGGCCAAGGTCTCTGATGATGTCGCAAAGAAATGGCTGGTCAAACAAGCCCTTTGGCAAGTTTACCTCCCAGCGCCACGCCATATCCCCCGGCCCAAGTTTGATGTCTCATCACCCAATGCAGTGCATCAAGCAGATCTTCTCTTCCTGCCCCACGACAAACTTCCTCATGGGAGAACGGTTTACAAATACGCATTAACCCTTGTTGATGTGGCTAGCCATTTCAAAGCAGCAGAGCCCCCTGACTTCGAAAGAGTCTGAAGAAGTCTCAAGGGCATTTAAGAAGATTTACAGACGTGGGCCTTTGAAATGGCCTCAACTCTTGCAAGTTGACCCTGGGAAAGAGTTTATGGGGGCTGTGACTAAGACCATGGAAGATAACAAAACGACCATTCGTCGCGGGCGGGTTGATATCCACAGAGACCAAGCAATTGTGGAGAGATTCAATCGCACCCTGGCTGAAAGGTTGTTTGGTTATCAATATGCCGTTGAAATGAATTTGCCCTCTGGCCGTTCGACTGCATGGGTCAAAAGACTGCCAGATGTTGTCTCGGCCTTGAACAATGAAGTAACAAGACTCACTGGCAAGAAGCCAGCTCAAGCAATTAAAAAGAAAGCAATATCTTCCAAGCCCGCGACACCGTATGCTAGACCTGTTGGGGATAAGGAGAAGAAGCTCCCTCCCCGGGTGAGTGTGAGATATTTGTATCAGCCTGGCGAGCTTGAGGGTGGTGGTAGGCGGGCGACCGATCCGATCTGGTCTTTGAAGGTCCACCAAATACAAAGGATTGTCACCAAGCTGAATGAACCCGTGGTGTATTACCTTTACGATGGGCCTAAGAGAGGCTTCGTCCGTGAGGAGCTGATGGTTGTGCCACCGGGCACTCAGTTGCCGCCGATATCTTTGTGACCATATGCCAGCGTGTGGATGCCATCATCCTTGATCCAGCGCTTGGAGTCAAAGGGAGAGAGCGTTGTCTTGGTGATGTGCTCACCGAAGATTTGGTGACCTTTGCTTCTGAGCCTGTCCATCCCGTGCTTGAAGGTTCGCCGGTCGAAAAGAGCTTCCTTGTAATTCTGGTGGGTGATCTCTTTCTTTGTGACAACCTTGGTGGTGCCCTTTGCTTTCTTGATGTTTTTGTCGTCATCCAGAAGGATGGAGTACATCTTCGAACGAAGACACACAGCCTCCGAGATCGGCTTACCCGCGCACTCGTCCTTCATCTTGCCGATGACCTTCTTGTTAAGCTGACTGTGGAGTGGATGGTCCTTGGGATAATCACTTGTGTCGTAGAGCTCATCCAGAAGGTTCTCCATGTCTTTATAGACATCATCCGTCTTGATCTCGAGGAGCAGAGAGTCTGTGTCTGTGTAGAGTAGGTCTACTCGCTGGCCATATTTAAGCTTGAGATGTTTGTAATAGAAGTCATACATCAGTGTTTTGGAGAGATCAAGGATGCACATGCCTGTGTAAACTGGGCGGTTGAAGATGATTTTCTCCCTGTGCATCTGGAACCCCGCCAGTTTGGGTCCAAAGACCGTTGCTCTGGAAAACAGTGGGCTTGCGATAAGCTTTCTAATCTTGTCTTGCTCGTGCGATTTGACAAGCTTCATGTCGATTCGATTTCTGAGGTTCTCCATTGTCTTACCGAAGACTGAGTTATTCATGAGCTTGAAGAAGTTCTTCTCAAAATCAGAAGTAGCCTTCTTTCTGAGCTCGGTGTTCAGGGAGATGTATGGCTCCATCCAAGCCCTCTGCTCGAACTTGAGCATTTTGTGGATTTTCGTCAACTTCATTCCAAGATCCAGGTACTGCTGGAGGTTTCTGTAATGCAACACGTACCGGGATTTGTTGTTCAGGGTAAGGAGCAGCTTCTGCGTCTTGTCTTCTGGCTGCCCCTCTGCCAAGGCCCTTTGGTATGGAGACATCCATTCCTTTGGAACGACCTGCCTTTCTGGGGCAAGAGGATAAGCGTTGTGCTCATCATGCAGCTCCTCGGGGTACTCAAGATCAACCTCGAGAATGTAACCAATCTTTCTGTTTGGCCTCCACCTCCTGATCTGGTGTGTTGGAAAGACAGGGCACCATGCGAAGTTGCCAACTGGGAGAGGCTGACTCATGGCCCATCCATAGAGATTGTTCGCGTCGAGATACATGATGTAACTTGACTCTTCGTTGGGGTTGTGGTCACGAAGATAGGGGTTGTTGGCCTTACAGTGCCGCCTGCTCTCCATGGATATGCCACCTCGCAAGCCTCTTTCAACAAAGAGGTGCATGTTGATGCCTGTGAGCAGCTCCAGGTTAATGCCCGTATACCTGAGAAGGGCGTCCCAGGAGAGACCAGGGCTTGTATAATAATGTGCCGGGTCAAGCTTGTAATGTTGCAGACATGTTTTTCTGAAGTTCTCGAAAACATCGGCTAGAAGAAGCACATCTGTTTCAAGGTAGAGGTCGTGGTAATCTCCAAGCGTCTTGCATCCAAATACCTCCCACACTTTTTGCGCGTGGGCGTATTCTTTATCTGAGATGCCTTCCTTCTTGAGCTCGCTGTAGAAGGCATCCTTCGGCGGGAGAGAGATCTCCTCGAATCGAGTCCAAGAGTCCATGTATTCGTATGGGTAAATCCCTTTTTGCAGGAGAAGGCTGCGTTTGGCTTGGTTCTTCTCGTGGCTTGTCGTGATTGTGAAGGACTCTGGCTTGTTTGCTTCAACCAGAGCACTGAGGCTTGACTGCATGAACTGCAAGCTGTCAATGAACCTCGACTTATCGAGGGAGAAAGAGATGTATTTCTCCATGTTGTTTGGGATGCATTTCAAATCGGAATGCACATCCGCAATTCCACTCATGATGTGGTGTGCATCATAACCCTTCAAGTTGTGAAAGATTACTGGGATTATTTCCGTTTTCGGGCTGGTTCGGAAATAGTTGATGTTGCAATCACTGTGAGCCGCACCCCGATATTTGCCTGTGATGTGGCAATGATCTTTGACTGCATCTCGAACAGAGTCTTGGATTAGAGACTCCCCGCAGAAAAGACAGTCGACCTGCTCGAATAAATTGTCTGGGGTGGCCTGCCTTTTGTTTCTTGGTCCAACAAATGGGAACTCTTCTAATTTGCCATCATCGTCCTGGATGTAAGTTTTGAATGTCTTTTGATAACATTTGTTGGTGTGACGATGAACAAGGCCGCGTATTCTCCGGTGTTTGGGTCATAGGCCGCAACGACATCCCTGTGGTTCTTCTTGGTGAGAGACTTGTCACAGATGTAGCAATCTGTTGCACGGTTGAATTCTGCCCAGTCTGCTCTTGCCATAGAGTGTGGTACCTTGTGTTGCAGCTCGTCTCTGATCTCTCCTTCCAGCTGTTGAAGGCTGTCAAGAAAGACTGGCACCGCGCCCTCTCCTCTGTATAGGTAATGGCCCTTTGTCTCTCCATCAGATCGAACAGCTAACATGCAGAACCCGCTGGGTTTATGTAAGGATGTTGCAGTGGTGCTGCTCTGTTGGGGGTCTGGTATGCAGCCGTGGACTTTTTCGACAATGCTTTCAAAGTCAGCATATATGACCCAAGGCTTCTTCATCTGGTTCTGGAAGTTCTCGAAGTGGAGGAAGTTTTCGCCTTCTTTTGGCATTTCAGCTCGTGCCGGCCTGCCTTTGACTCCTCTGCAATAGAAGAGATGATCGGTGAGAACCCGTTCTGAAGAAAAGGCTTGGAGACACCTGTCACAGTGATGCATGCGGCGCCCAACGTTGAACTCGCTGTGTAGAAGCCTGCTCATGCTCTTGATGTAACAATAATGCGAGGTGTGTGTGTCTGTGAGCATCATCAGATTGATTCTTTGCAGATTGGGATCCTCTAACTCACTGACTCTGATTACAACCACCTGGTTGTTCTTCCAGCCATAAATGTTGATTGGAAGGTTGTTTTGTCGCTCAACTTTGGAAATCTGACTCAATGGCGTTGGAAAATCAACTCCAGTTAAGTCTAGGCCATCATCAATGGGATAACTGCCTGGCCGGTCTGAATGCGCCTCTGCGGGGAACAATGCCGATCGCAGTGCCCAGCGGAGACAATGATTGTCTCTGTTCTTTACATTGATGATGGCCTGCTTTGACCTGAGTTTTGATGGTGTTGGGATAAATGTGCCGCCTCGTAGAGGCTGGTACATCCCGAACTCAAGGTAAACAGTTTTGATTTTCTCAATCACCCAACCAGAACCCAACTGCTGCCATCTGGCAATCTCTTCCTCAAAGCCATTCACAATGTCTTCCAGGATGCCCTCCTCTCGAAGCTGATAGAGATTTGTCACAATCAGTGGATTGACGTTCAAAAAGAAGTGATTAATTTCTCGTCGTCCATCATCGCCTTCCATTGAAAAGTGAACATCGAATGACAAAGTGACCTTCACCCCGCCAAGCTCTGTGACTTCGCGTGCAATTTTATGGAGAAAAGCCGCCCGATTAGTTATGAAGAATGAATTGAGGTCCTTGATGGGATAATCACCAGGGACGTTCATCTTATAACCATGCAACGAATCGCCAAAGTAATCGTGGTTCCTTGGGTTGAAGTCAAGACGTTGAGCCGCCATGATATATACAGGGGTTTTATCTTTCTTCAATTGGTTCCCTGGGGTGGTCTCGTATCGGACCAGCCGAGCAGCATTCACCAGTGTGTAGTGTTTGACGTTGGTGCATCCGGGACCGCCTTGAAATTCCGAGACCACGCCACTCCACCCACCTGCCCCCGAAAGCCGACGAAGGAGGTTGAGGGGGCAGGTGGGTGGAGTGGCGTGGTCTCGGAATTTCAAGGTGGTCCCAGATCACCAACGTCTAATACTACTTCTTCATACACATGCTGAAACACGAAGACGCGCTATAAAAGGACTATCTCCGCCCCTGTTTCAGCTCGAGTGAACTAATTTTCATTGTTTTTATTCGAAATTCTCAAAGGAATTCCAAACCTCAAACAAATTCTTCCATTGTGTTGAAAATGTTATGGAGTTTGCCAGAAGCGACTAGTACAAACAAAGATTGCCAAAAAGCGGTCTTCAGTCTCCACAAATTTTCACAGAGGTCCGTACGCGACGGCGAGGTGGTTGATTGACAAATGATCCTGACGTACCTAAGGTACGGTCCTTTTATAATGCGTCTTCGTGTTTAAGTTACTAAGATCACTGCCAGCATGATCAATTTCACCAGACTGCAGACTTGTTTTTGTCTTTAATGATGGTACATTTTTATAGATAAGCACTCAGATTTCTTTCAGATCTTCTTCATCACCATGTAAGCACAGATAGAATCAACTCCATGATCTTCAGGGCGCTTGGCAACCTCGATTTCGTTCCGTTTGAAAAACTCGTCCACGATTTTTTCCTTTTGCTCTGCTGACTTCGAATCGGATAAACCTGAAATAAATAATTTTCAACATAATACGTTAGAGGAGTGGTGCGTTGGCTTTGACCTGAGGTCCCGTTAATACTATTTTAAAAGCACATGTCCACGAATATATATAAAACGGAGGCTTTAGAAAACGTAACAAGTGGCGGAAACAAGGCCCAAAGGGTTATTTAAAATTCTGCGTAAGTCATGACACATTGCAATACAATAGGTTTACCTCCATGAAGTGTCAGGTTATGAAGTTCGATATCCGCGCTGACTTCTTGGAAAAATGCCAGTTTTGAGGCTTTCAAATGCGTCCCGAGTAAAACACGAGAACACTTGTGAAAGCTATAATCTAATTAGTAATAGTGATTGGACTGAGTGGAGTACAATTTTAGGAGTAATCGGGCGAGTAATTTCAAGAGCGCGTGAGATATCGAGTTGAACACTCGAGTTTTCGCAGAGGGAGACATCCTTGTATTTCATTGAAGTTTATATAATAATAAACCTTTTCATGTATATTTCGCGTATCGTCTGTTTTAGAAATCTCACTTTGTACAGAAATGCATACTAATGAGCCTAAGGTGTTACCTGAAGCCTTTAGAAACCTGCGTACACGAAATGGAAAAAGTCAAATTCCTGTCTCACCGTCAATGAAAGTGGCATTACTCCAGCGCCTAATTCCCCGGATGTACGAGCGAGCATGCTCAGTAGGATCACCACCATCTTTCAGCCATTTTGCCTTATAAGGGCACGGAATGAATTTGGTTTCTAACGAAACCAGTGAGAGACCAGCCTTGCGAACTGGGGAGTCCTCGGTTTCAAATGGCTTTTTGTATTCATCCACCGTGCGAATGCGGTGAGCAGAGATCGTCTGATCAAATTCTTCCTATAAAACAAATGCAAAAAATAAATTAAGAGAACAGAGAGTGACAGTCTTACTAGCCCTTATTTGTTTGGTTAGCAATGATGACAGGCTGGGCACGAGTAAGTTTATGTTTCAGTTCTTTGAACTGAAGCCGATGAAACCGCTCCTTGCCTTCAGTTCAAGACACTGCAGTATAAACGTATTTACACAGATTTTGCGAAATATCATCACAATTTATTAAACATATGAAATAAATTTCAGTTAATCAACAACTCTTGTTTCTATTTTGAGTTATGAGCTTTGCCGTAACATCCAATCACGGACCGCAGGTTGACCTCACGTGAGAATCCCGATAACCATCTAATGAGAATGAACTTTGGCATCTCGATACGTGCTTGCCACATTTTCTCGGTGTCTTTGCTTTCACACGAAATTAACAACAGTGCAACATTTTTGTCAACCTCGTTTTGTTCTCCCACCCACTCAAAGCTCATGCTCGCTCATACTTTTCACCATTATAGGTTATTGTTGAATGAAAACTTCAATTGTAGAGAAACTCAGTATTACACTTCGGTTGGTTTCTATACATAAGCATTAAAATTCCTTGGATGAACATTTAAAATCTTCAAGACATTAAGAACGACACTCAAGTCGGTTTTAATAGATATCATGGTTAATTGGTTGATGAACAATAGTAATAAATTCTCACTGGGAGCCCTCACTCCCAAACGCCCCGGGCAAGGATAAGATATGGGAAAAGGCGAGCCCTACGGCTGCTACTCCCGAAAGCTAGGCAGGGCGGTAAGGACCCAACAAAATACACAGATGACCGTAACTCTCCCCATAACTCAAAAACTCTATTGCGAATTTTACGACCTTCAAGATATGAAGCCACAAAACAGTGAAAGGCAAAGCCA
Source organism: Dendrophyllia cribrosa (assembly GCA_024195265.1). Lineage (NCBI taxonomy): Eukaryota > Metazoa > Cnidaria > Anthozoa > Scleractinia > Dendrophylliidae > Dendrophyllia > Dendrophyllia cribrosa. The sequence continues at coordinate 20,192,096 of JAJLRJ010000010.1, forward strand.
ATACAAACTATGGAAAAACCGGACTGAAATTCTTCAGTTCATTTACATCCTGGTAAGAGGAAATAGCATCCTGAGTAGCGGAGGAAGGAACCTGGGAGGAGTGGCATGAGCGATTCCCTTGGAAACCATGTTGGGCGAGGGGTGACGGCCTGCAACGCGAGGCTTTTCCCCTTTCCAATTGCACCACTGAACAAAATTTGAAGAGACTTCGTCCGGGCGAAAATCATGACGAGATTTTTTGCACGGGGGCGCCTAAAACAAAAGGACAACGAAAAAGGCGCCAATGAAAACATGATATAGAAAAGGGGAAAAGCCAACCGCGAAGCAGCCCCGAAATACCCCGTCCAGGGACAGAGCAATTAAGGGTATAAGAAGACTCCTTCGAAGGCATACCAGCGGTTAGCTTAGAAAAAAACAAAAAAGACAAGCGAAACAAACACAAAATAATTGGGGAACTAAATTTGTCACACAGACGCGAAAACTAAACTTGTCACACAGACGGAAAACTAAAGTTGTCACACAGACGCCAAAACTAAAGCTGTCACACAGACGGGAAACCCAAACTTGTAACACAGACGGAAAGCTGAATCTGTCACACAGACGCGAAGACTAAATTTGTCACACAGAATCGCCACACAGACGGAAAACTAAAGTTGTCACACAGACGCGAAAACTAAATTGGTCACACAGACTTGTCACACAGACGGAAAACTAAATTTGTCACACAGACGCAAAAATTAAATATGTCACACAGACTTCTACACAGCCCATTGCTTGTGCAGGATTTTTTTTTGCAGGTGAAACCCTCTGCACGAATTTTTTTTCAGACAAATATTGCTTTGTTTTTCATTTACTAATTTAAAAAAAGGTGTAATACTTAAAAACCATTTTTGACCATTACGTATATTTGAAAAATATATATTAGGAATAGTCCGCTACGTTGCACAAGACTATATCCTATTATGGAACGCATGAAGCAAACACAACTTGACACCAGAATTACACGCCTGTTGTAGAAAAAATATGCAGTGTATCTTGAATTCATTGAGACATACACGAGACCTCCTCTCAACAACACTAAAAGAACTGTTCTTTGTGTCAGAAAATATCATACATGCTATGAAATTAAGAATAAAGCCTCAGAAAGAAACACAACTTAACGTCGGATCGAAACTACACCAATGCTATTGGTTCAATTTTCATCATTTTTCATCATTTTATTTCAATAGTTTAAATTTAACAAATTAGAGAAATATACAACCCGCATATAGCAAAGCTAATCGAGGCAGGTTGTATAATTTACAATCAATTAAACGAGCCAATGAGAAAACGGAACATTCGATCCTTCCCAAGAGTACAAAAGGGGCAAACATTTCATGTACAACGGAATAATTTCACCTAAGAACCGAAACTCGAGTCTTGCTTAAGAAAAACGTAAGAATTCACTAGCGTCCGTGAGATTTTCAATACAGATCACCATATCTGTTCAAGCCATGTCGGGATGCAATAACGCCATGATGAAACAACGGAGGTTCTTCAAGCTCCAAGAAACACTTCTCAGAAACAGAACTATATATAAAACAAGGAGCTAAAACAGAGGCGGATCCAGGGATTTCTGAAAGGGGGGTCCGGGTTCATGCCTGCCTGGAAATTTTTCCAATTTTACCCTCTGAAACGCCATTTCTAGCACTCCTGAAACTCGAAAAGCGTTTGTTAAGTCAAAAAATTGACAATCAGTCAATTGGTGGAGGTGAAACAACTACGTATAAAACAATTTTATTCTATTATTTTTATGAACCACAAGGGAGACACAGGTCTGAAAGGGGGGGTCCGGACCCCCCCGACCCTCCCCCTGGATCCGCCACTGTAAAACATAAACTGCAAGAAGTCATGATTCCAATAGAGACACGGCAGCTTCAGACTTTGATCTTAGACGCCTACATCCGTGATAAAGATCCACTTTCTTACAAGTCTTGCACACCGCAGACTTTGACACTAAATCACGGCAGGGGCGTGACCAGGAATTTTTCAAAGGTACGCACAATCAATTTCAAAACACTCCCCCTACCTCCTCCCCCACCCTCAAGTCCCAAATCTTTCTTTTTTCCCGACTTTTTCAGGTACGCACGTGCGTGCGTACAGGTAGCTACGCCCCTGCACGGGCTGAGAGATTGACTGATCCTAGCATAATAATAACAATAACAAAAACTGCAGCCGATCACTACATATCTTGCAACAAAAGTTAGCCAAAGAAGCCCTAACATATGCCAAGAGAGCTAGCATAACGAAGGCATAGAGAAACAATAATTCCATAAATGGCTACACAGCATGAAAATCTCCTGTCACTTAAGAGATTTTTATCCCAAAGATCATCAAAGAGTCATACAATACATATCGAGCATGCAAAACTGAGACAGAGATAATAGTGACTAGTCACAATTCTATATTGGTGATCTAAAGGGAACAAATATCTCGTAGACCTTCTTGCGAAAGCATTTCTTAAGGCTTCTTTATACATTTTGCGACTAGCGGGAGTCGTGTTTGGCCTGTCACCTTTATAATACTATTTATAAATAATAGTATAGGAAGGCCCCAAGAATGTTTTGAATTTTTGAAACGCCATTAGAGCGCTATTTTCAATAGGCACTTTGGCAGCTTTTATATATTAAATAACAACCACAATAGGACTTCTCCTTCTGCATGAATTTTTTTTTCTTTGCCTTGAACTTTGCACGAATTTTTTTTCCTGGCATTTTCCCTTGCACGATTTTTTTTTTGGCCCCCCCCCCCCCCCATCACTTTTCTAATGGTCCGTCCAAAGGAGGATTTTTCAGGTACCCCATGATGCTAAGCGCGTAATTATCGATCCTGATGCGTCAAATTTCCAGCGATGGCGAGTACATGTGGTGAAATTTTACTGATCTTCGCGAGACGTTTTCTTCGTTTCCAACGCGATAAAAGGTGAATCAAATCGTTATTTGGTTTCTATGTACATTAAAGTTTACTTAGATATCATTTGATCCGAGCCTGTTTGCCTATGTATCGCAATATTTTTGTCTTTGTTTCGAGTGGCATGCATGGCTGATCCGCTTCGTTTCTTTGTTGTGTTTTAACCCTTGATCTGTTTTGCCGTGTTTCGTTTTTAATCCTGGAGACATTAGCATATAATTACGGCTGATAGTGCCTGGAGAGTGACACTTTTTTAAATGCAATACAAGGTCCCCTAAAGTCCCCACGTTTTGTAGGAATTTATTACCGTTGAATTTTGGTCAAAATCGGCGCCAAAACGTTGTTGAAATTCGCTTCGATCGCGTAGATTCTTTCATGGCTTTGGTTTTTACAGTCGAAGGAAATATCGTATTTAGTGCAATTGCAGCTTCCTTTTATGAGTTTGGTCAAATCATATGATCGTTTGACACTTTCCTTCGCTTCGAAGCACGCTTGATGTTTATGTTTTTACAAGTGATATGCCGGGAAGATGGCAATACTTTCTTCATCTGCCGGAAATCGAAGATGCCTTTCAATTTGTCTGTGTTCAGAAATAGACGAAGTCGCCGCTCTCTTTACTATTTGGGGAAGCAAACGTGTACTAAATACCTTTAGGAACCTACAACAAGCCAGATTGGACGATGTGATATATGTTTGACTGCTAAAATATACGCAGTGGACGATGCGCTCGCTTCGAGCAACTCCATGCAAATAACTGGTCACGCAATTTCAGTTGATAATATAGTTCATTCGCGTAGCATCATGGGATATCTGAAAAATCCTCCTTTGGTCCGTCCCTAAGCTGACACACAGACGCGAAAACCAAATTTGTCACACAGACGCGAAACCCAAACTTGTCACACAGACGGAAAACTAAATTTGTCACACAGACGCGAAAACTATGTTTGTCACACAGACTTGTAACACAGACGGAAAACTAAAGTTGGCACACAGACGCGAAAGCTAAATTTGTCACGCAGACGCGAAAACTAAATTTGTCACACAGGCTTTTCACACAGACGGAAAACAAAATTTGTCACACAGACGCGAAAATTAAATATGTCACACAGACTTGCCGCACAGACGGAAAACTTAAGTTATCATACAGACGGAAAACTAAGTTGTAACAAAGACGCGAAAACTAAATAGACCAATTTCGATATATTAAAATTCATACTTGGCTCCGAGGCTTGGGGGAATAAAACAAAGGAAATCACATTGAGGTTCAGCGTTGAATAATTCATTTCTTTTGTTTTATTCCCCCAAGCCTCGGAGCCAAGTATGAATTTTAATATATCGAAATTGGTCTATTGGTAGCACAGACGCGAAAACTAAACTTGCCACACAGACGGGAAACTAAAGTTGTGCACAGACGCGATAACTAAATTTGTACACAGACGCCAAAACTAAAGTTGTAACACAGACGCGAAAATAAAATTGTAACACAGACGCGAAAACTGTAAACTTGTAACCGATGCGAAAACAAAACTAGTAGCAGAAAAGCGAGAACTAAACTAATAACACAGAAGCGAGAACAAAGCTAAAAGACCAACAACGCCTTGCCCGAAAAAACGCGCGAAGGGGACGAATACAAGGACAAGAGAAAACATTAACCTACTGAGTCGCAGGTTGGGGCGCAGGAACCACGTTGTCGTTAGCGTTCTGTGCGTTGTTGTCACCGGCAGCGTCGGCTGGAGCTGGAGGCGCGACAGCTGGAGGGTGAATGGCCGCTGCAACAGCCCATCCGCAGGAACAACAGGGACTTGGTCCGGCATCGAGAAAGAAGAACGAAGAAAACCTTCGAAGATGGCGCAGCGATGACCGGGCAAGAGAAAAAACGCCAAGCTAACGACTGGCGAACGTTTAACGAAAGGAGAATTAAACAGGCCAAAAACAGGCCTATTTATACAAAACCTGTGTGAAACAGAACACCTGGGAGACTACGAGCGCGCGGGAATTTTTATCCTTGAATTCCGAAGAGATTTGGGGCGTTTGTACGAGATGGCCCCAGTGAGAATAGGTTAGTGGAAGCCCACTCCCTCCAATCAGAGAGGAGGCCCAACTCCCTCCTCTCTACGCAGGAATGCTCACAGTGGCCCTGAGAGAAGGCCCAACTCCCTCCTCTTCATCCATTGTGTGCATCACCTTGGGCTGTAGGTTTTGTTTTCTTGACACTCCAGGGGTTCATGGGGCTGATATATTAATCGAGCACTTTGTCACCCACTTCCCCATTTTCAGCCACACAAAGTTGTTGTTGTCCTTATTTTATGGGGAAAAACAAGGGGAAGTTGATTAACATTTGGTCCACCTGCGTGGGCTATATTGTCTGGATGCGCTGCAATCTTAGCTATTAGACAAACATTTAGCCATTTCTTCGCTATATCAGTCAAAACATGTCGCATTATTCAGCTGAAAGTTAAAATTTTACTCAATTCTCAGCTGAGTTAAGCCCATCCAAACCTTCCACATACAAAACAGGTGATAAATAGAGGTTATTCACCGAAAAAATGTGTAATACTACAAACGACCTGAAACATCCAAGTGTGTTTTCCAGAATGTTCAATTTTTGACGGACTTATCAAAATTTATCAAAACCAAGGATAAAATTGAACTACAACATATACAAATCAAAACTTTTAATTGTTGTCATTAAAAAGCATTGTCTGGGAAAACTGGTTTATCCAATTTAAAATTAACGATGTTTTCAAAATCTTAAATATAGCGATTTTTCATTCAATAGCTAAATTCAACTTTGGGTCATCAGCTTACTGCACCACTGGGATTATTGGGAACCACAATATTTCAACTACGGAGCAGTCCCTAATGGGGTTATAAATGTTAAGTCTATGGATAAAATCTTTCTATTTTAGTTATCTAAAGGTGATGTTTGTTTTCCATGAATTTACAAAATTACTTCGAGATGATTCTTGAATTTTAATTTAGGTCTCTCTAGGCAGTGATTTGATAGTACCTGTGTTATTAAGCCTTCAGCTATGAATCCATACCAAAGGTCTCTCATCATATGCCGGATGGAAACTGGTGTGCTTTTGGTCATTCCGGAACTTTGTCCTTTTTCATCAATGGCCAGCTGAACATGTATCATGGCACTCCCTTTAAACACACAAAAAAATGAAATTAACTTGTACCTGCACACAGACGCGATTTCCTTCCTCCAATTAATATGAGATGCACAGGAAAGGAATCTCATTTAAGGACATTATGGGATGTTGGTTCTCAGCCTTTTCTTTTTTCACGTAGATCCACAGGTACCCCAAGCTCAAGTGATGTTTACACGTTGTAATTTAAATGTGGTGGTACTACTGTCGCGTAATAGCGAAATTATGAGGATTTGTATGGGGAAAATTTGCTTCGAATTTGAGCGTAAAATTACGATATTTCAATAAAAATGGCCCACCTGAACTTCTTTGTGTGTTTACTGGTCTATTGAGTGGTTTTGGGGTCGATTCAAAGCGATTCCAGCGAGTTTTAGTTCCACTCTTTTCTTCCTCCCTCGAGGGGGGGGGGGGGGGGGGGGGGGGGGGGGGAGAGGGGTGTAGGGTTGCTTTTATTATAATTTTGTGAAATGACAGCAGTTCACCGCTAATTTGTTTTTGTAATTAATTAAAATTAATTTCAATAATAGGTTCCCACAAGTGAATAAAATTGATTAACGTCAATAAACCCTACTTTGATTGATCAATGAAGTGTTCTACATGCACACGTACATTGATGATTATATAATTTCGATTGTATTTTAGTACAAGCACGGGTAATAGTTCCCCCAAAGCTCGCGAGTACTGCATTCATGCCGGGATTGGTCCCGACCATAGACTTTGTCCTTTATTGTGTTGGTTAATTGTGAAAGAATCAGTTATTTGAGAGGATCATTTGAGAGGGAGACTAAAGAAAGGATTTACAGTACTTTGTTGGTAGTAGACCATTGCAATAACTCATCTGCAACAGCTTGAGCGTGACTGGCCTCTCCCTTTATGACTATCACTAAGCAGATCAGAAGCAGTTGTGTCATCAACAGAGTACTCACCTGAAGCCAACTCCTTTGCCCTTAGCAGTAACAGTAGCTCCCAATCCTCTGCAGCTTGTTTCTTCAGCTTCTCTTCTGTTTCTGGATCCTCTACCAGACGATGATCAAATGCCCCTGGCATGTTACGTGGTTTCTCACGCAACCAGTGCATTGCAGTGGCAGAAAATGCCAAATTTACTGTCTGAGGAGGGAGGCATTGGCTGTAGAAGTTGGTGCCACAGCTCGTGACAAAGACGTTTGAAAAATCTAGAAAAAAGCTTTTTGGACTTGGTATAATACCTAGGAAGGTAAAAAGGAGAAATAAACAGAAATAGTTAGACTGCTAGCAGTCCCTCTCTGGATAGTTGAACGAGTGAACAAATCACGCAATAAGCGATCGACTGAGCAAGCAAAAGTAGTAATGTCCAGTCTCGCCAAGCTTGTTGTTGTGATTAGCTCTGGCCATGCATCTGCTCAACCAGCTGACTGAAAAGGGACAGCTACAATGTAGCAGTCTAAGAAATAGCACAATATGTGCGATACGAAGTTTAGCATCTGTTTTTATTCTGTGCGTTTCGGAATCCGACTCATGTGTTTAAAGTCATCACGGGCGTTTTTATGTTGGTCATGCTATGCAGTCTCTTGGGTTTTCCGTTTGGTAGTATTTAAGCAAGTGTTGGATGTATAAATATTCTTTTTCTCAGAGTCAGGTCATGTTGAGCAACCTTCTACTGATAAACCATGTAGTCCAGTACAACCTGTTCATGGGTCGGGTAGCTGGCGACTCAACTGTCTCCCCCACCAGGTGTGCTTTGGTGAGGAGGGTGGGTGCAGGATTAAAAACAAGACCTGTTTAAGGATGAGCTCCCACTGAGCCAACGGCCATCCACTAAAATCACATACGGAGAGTTGATCTCGGGAACAAAGTCCCAATCCCACGGTGTAATCGACGTGTCAAGGGGATGAATGGCAGGGTGTTAACTGTTACTTACGTAGGCCGTGGTTTGGCAACCTCACAGGTGGCGTGCATTAACCCGTGGATGACCTTGTTTTGAAACGTACACCTTGCATAGCATTTTCATGGATTTCTTTACACAATCATCTATTCAGCGCAGTAACAAATATGCGACGAATGATCCTGAGGATCAGCGACGGCGCCCGAATCACCGCGGTACCAGAGGAGGTAGAAAGAAACGCATAAACCGGCGCGGTAGTAGATGGCCATTAAATTTAAGCCTTGTTATGAGTAAGGGAATGCCTTTTGCGTTATCCTTGCATACTAATTTGGATTTCCTGCATACTATTTTGGATAGGTAAGTAATTATTTACCTTGCGTTTTATACCAATACAATAGGAACAATAGACAGGTCTAAACATGCCCGTTTATACCAATTCACTTCAAAACAAAACACAACTGACACAGATATCAAGGATATGATCAAGGATTTGCGAAAACAGCCTCGAATATTATAATTAAATTTCTTGGATGATAAACGTGGCGTTATAGAACTATACCAGTTCCCGAAATCTTTACAATCCCCGTCCGAGTTCCACATTTTGTTGGTGCAGAGGAAATAATTGGCCAGTTAAATTAAGACATTATTCAAACGGTAAAACAAAGTGGATTTACGTACACGAAGATGAACCAAACGTAAAATCGTTTTCAGAGGAAACCTTTGCTACCGAACAAAGCTTCAGAACTGCAATCCGGCCTTACAGTGAATTCGCGCTACGACCGTAAAGTTATTTCATTCTAACATTTTGTTCTTGATTTCCTTATCATTTGTGGAGTACATGAATTTGAGTTATTCTAAATAAAACAGCTTTTGTTCACATATGATTTGATGTAACCTTAATGCGTTTTGTTACTATTAAATTGATTTGAACTTAAACAAAGTGTGGGTTTATTGTTTTAGCACGCGCATGTAATTGGCAGCTTTGTTTATTTTTCCGACGTGCTAATCTTCCATGCAAATTTAGTTCAGTGTAAGTTCGTTTAATTCAAAGTTTGAACTTTGAAGCCACCGGTAAAGTTATAAAAACTTAAAGTGGGTGATGGTTGCAAAACTGAAAATCCACATAGAGTCTAGCGATGTAGCGATTAAAAGAATGTTGCGGTAAATAAGAATAAGAAGCGGTTTTTTATACTGCGCAATTTTATTGATTCTAAACTTGAATGTTTCGGAACCCTCTTATTAGTTTAATGCAACTATAGTATCCACAGCTTTGATGGTCTAGTGGTTAAGACACTGCGTTGTGGCCGCAGTAACCCAGGTTCGAGTCCTGGTCAAGGCATGTTGTTTTGATCTATGTCTGTAAAGGATATCTGTGTCAGTTGTGTTTTTGTTTTGAATTGAGTTGGTATAAAGCGGTATAACGGTGTCAGAAGCGGAAATGAGAAACATAATCAAAGTGATTTAGAAAGATACAACACCGAGCCCTGACAGAGTAGTATACTCCGACCTTACACCTATAGCAGATGACGACACTTTGCTTTCTGAACTTGTCGAGCTCGTCAAGGAAGGTGTACTTCTCACGGACTGGCGAGATTGAAATCTGAGTGTACTGCCTAAGTCCAACAAGGATCACAGAGTGCTGAAAGGCTACAGGATCATCACTATGGCCAACATACTGGTGAAACTGTGTGAGAAAATTGCGGCGAGAAGAGTAGTTGAGCAACTGGAAAGGGAAAACAAACTGTCAAAAAATGTTGGTGGTGCCAGGCCACGAAGATCTACCACATCTAATGTTGAAGCCCTGGTTGACAAAATGCAAAAAGGCCTCCAAAGCAGTCAGTGGTATGTGCTTGGCTTATTTGATCTGGAGGATGCATACAAACGAGTACACATACCAACGCTAGCAGACAAAATGATCGGCTTTGGGCTATCTGATGTACTGGTGAGATGGCTTTTTTCGATGTTGGACTCCGGGCGATGCCCTTTGAAATTTTGATCATGGACATCAGACTCCTTTGAAGTAAGTTCTGGTCTGCCCCAAGGTTCACCCTTGAGCTGCATATTATTCAATATCTATACAATAGACATAATTGACCATAAGGAAGTTGAGGAAACGGATCCCTTTTCACCTCCATTTCTTCCTCATCCCAGTCTACCTTTCTCTTCATATCTCTTCATATCTAATCCTCTTGTACAAGTATTTGCTTCTTTGTCTTGAACGGAACGTTTTGCTTGGCCAGATTAATAAGAGCATCCTTATGTGAGAGCAAAACACGCTTATTTGTTTCAGGACGGGGAATGTTTTCCGTAAGAACATTATAAATAATATGTAACAAGCCGTGAACCTGTTGTGGATTAGTTGTCCTTAAGAGAAATCGGCGCTGATGATCGGGACCATTAGCTAAGAGCTGGAGAAAACACCGGTTGTTCTTTACTACTTGAGACATAACTGTAGAATGAGTTAAGAATAGTGAGTTGTTGTCTTAAATCGCGATAGTGGAAAAGAAGGTAAAAACAATAGAATTCAGGAGGATGACGAGGTCAGTGAAAACAATAGAATTGAGGAGGAGGTGGTGGTGACAACAACAGAATTGAGGAGGAGAAGAAGGAGGAGGAGGAGGAGGAGGAGGTGAAAACAATAAGATTGAGGAGGAGCTGGCCTATATAAGTGAGTAACATTTGCCTCTTTCTCAGTTCACACTGAGTTTTCATTGAGTTGACATGAATTTGCCCTGTCCCGTTTGTGAGAAAGATATGCAAAGACGCATGACTCAATTTAAAGCAATACCAATTTCTACACAAACGTGTCAGCGGTTTCACTTCTAGCACCCTTTTACTTGTATGGTTGCAGGGATGACCTGTTCGGGAAAACGTTTTGGGTTCAATCACAGTTACAACAGTCCTCCTTAGACCTGTCCATTAATGTTTCTATTGTTTTGAAAATGAGGCGGAAATCCAAATTAGAATGCAGGAAATCCAAATTAGTATGCCGGAAGACAAAATTAGTATGCAGAAAGACAAAATTAGTATGCAGAAAGACAAAATTAGTATGCAAGGATTCGCTTTCACCATAACACAAAAGGAATTCCCTTAATGACGTCATGATTAAGCATAGCTAATGAGGAGATGACTGGGAAGACGCTAACTAGGCAAGTTCTACCCACAAGACATCATTAACAGGCTTAAGGAGAGCAGCAAATGTAAGACTCAACCCAACAAGACTTGGTGGTCACTGCAAAGACTCCATGACGGAGACATAAGGTGTGGTGTCGGCGCCACTCAGTCTACGCACAGTTTTGGTACTAAACAGGTCACACAGGAGATCATGGGAACATTGGTGGAGATTCTTAGGAGGGGATGGCCTGGGTGCTACATCCCATGATTTGGAACAACAACAACAACAACAACAACAACTTTCTCCCGGCTCATAACCAGAACTGGGTTCGCTTTATTTTTTATACACACAACACAAGTTTATTTTTCTTTCTTATTTTAATTGCTGGGATTTTGGCCACTTGTTTCTTTTATTTTTTATTCCGTACTGTCTTTGTAACTCTGCCACCTCTACGTCTTCGGGGAATACGCCTAGTCGGATGATTATCGGCTTAAAGTTGCCATTGACATTGTGTAACAGATGAGCACCCCTTGTTATCTGGTTATTTAAGTAGTTGGGTCGAGTTTGTGGAGGGATCGGCGTGAAGGACCGCCTAAAACAGTTCTTTAGAGCAACCTTATTGTGTCAGCCCGTTGTTCGTGTATGGTATTTCATCCAGTAGCTGTTTATGATTATTATTTTTTATTACTCATGCGCAAAGCGCAATGAGTTAAAAAATGCCCTTCGATTTTCTTTTTTTTTTAATTACTCATGCGCAAAGCGCAAGAGTTATAAAACGGCCTTCGTTTTTCTTTTTATTATTTTTTTTTGTCACGATTTTGTATGCAAATTTATGCACGCATATTTTAGTGTACGCGAACTCGCCCCTGTCTCCCCTAGAAAGTTATTTTTGTCCCCTATTGTTATAAAAGGCTTCAGGAAGGTTAAACCAATTAGAATCCGTCTACTGATCACATGTCTGGGTTTTATGGGGGGACTAGAGAGAACCGGTTTGTCACTCGGAGAAGACTATCATCAGATTCCAAACAAATAAGACCGCTTCTGTACTCCATACTTCAATTTTTCAGACGTTCATTTTCCATTACCAGAATGTAAACACGCCTTTTAAGACTTCGAAATGGAAAGAAATAGTCCTTAAGACGATTTGTATGCCTTTGAAGTGGCGGTTAGAGAGCTGAAAGCGATGGAATCTTCCTGTTAGGTTCAGCATCTATTTATCACAAAGCGGGACATGTCTTCCTTCGAAGCGCGAAGCGGAAGACTTTACTAAGAATTTTCAAGCATTCCTGGAAAACTACGGTAAAGAAAATAACATTTTTGAATGTCCATTTACTTTGTAAGAAACATTGCAAATTGTGATCAAACTTGTTCGAATGTTTTCTTCTTGAAGCCAATAATCACGGTAAATTAACGGCACGCTAGCTAGTAAATATAATTAAGTTAAATAGCGCTTTCTGAAAGTTTGCTTTCAAGATTTTTTATGCAAATCATCTTTACGGATAAGAATGGCATTCTATATACACAGGAAAAGTCGGAAATGTTAGAAAACACTAGATATAATAAATAAAGCAGGTTGCTGAATTTAAATATTATTTTGTGATGTTTATAATAGAATTCGCAGACGCTAGCGCTGCGCGCTGCAATTAGGATAAATAAATCGCCAAGCCTTCCGGAAGCAGAAATCACTGAATTCTGATAAGTGTTTAACTCTTTTATTCAAGGGAAAGACATTTTCATTCAAGGAAATACGAGTTTCATTAAAACGTTTTGACCTTTAAAACAAATATTTTGGATTCATGATCGTGAATGAAACACACGCGATCGAATTACAGTTCACACGAAATTTGCATATATGAAAGAATTGTATTTGCGACAACACTTTGAAGAAACTGTGAAGCCTGGTAAAAACTAATACATGGCAAAATCAAAGCAGTTATTTAAGGAACAAACTTTATAGAAAAATTGCATTTCGATTTGGTCTTGAAATCACGGGGGGGGGGTTTCGTGATGCGTCACGCAATATTTATTTTTAAAATGTTTCCGATTTAAAGCACTCATCATCACAGTTTTGACATTATAAAAGCAGAATCTACTGAATCCGATTACATGTATTCGAAAAATTTATTGGAAATCCGGGCAGGAGGAGGGGTCTCTGGGCTTGGAAATCCAGGGGGGGGGGGGGGGATTCTAGCGGGCCAGGAAATTCGGGTGGAGGGGGAGGGGTCAAACAATCTTGCCATCCGTCGGTGGGGGTTGGGGGTGGATTCTTTCTGGAATAACCCAATTCACGGTTTGGGAAGTATTAGACTAGTGTGGGTTTGATCGGGAATCAATAAATTAAATATTAAAAGCGAGTACAGAAAAATTGGTAGCTTCAATCAACATGTCTTGAGTGGTGGTGCAATGTGTGTCACGCAATGTGTGTCGTTGAGGGAGGAAAGGTGCGTGACCCGTTAAAAAATAACCCATAAAACTTTCTTATGCAAGCGCATGAGTATAGGCTACTGGTAGTTTCTTGTTTTTTTTTATTTTTTGTGTCAAGATTTTGCATGCAAATTTATGCACGCATATTTTAGTGACCGAGTTCTCGGGTCACCAACATTCTACAAAAAATGGCTGCCGCGCTCGGCATGTGCTTGGTTTTTAAAACCGTAGTTTTGTGTCATCGGATTAATAACTCACATTTAAAATATTCAAAATGGAAAGAGAAAGCTTTAAGGAATACCCAATGCCGCTATAGTGGAGAAAAAGGAGACCTTTTAGCAACTAACTTGCTTCGAGGAAATTCATACGCTTTTATCAGTGTGTGGCGATCAAAACCGAAGAAGCAGAGTTTTAAAGAATTTTCAAACAGACGAGGGACTTTACCGTAAAATAAATTACAATTTTTGGTGAGAATTTATGTTGATATCAATTTGTGATTCACTTTTTCTTTGTGTTCTGGTTAGTTTTGGAGAAATATTTATAAAACATGTTAAAATTCAATCGTAATGACATCTGATATTATGTAAACAAAACAAGATTTAATTTTGTACCGGTAGTTCTAACTTCACACGCGTCGCCTAATACGCAAAGATGTCTGTGTATGTTTTGCAATTTTCATTTCCAAATTAGTTTCTAGGGCAATTTCCGATACAACTGGTGTATTTTATTCGAAAATTAGTCATACTTTTAGTCCAGACCGAGTAAAAGTTTTTGTGCACGGTCGCGTAATTCTGTTATTGAGATTCACTGAAATTGAAAAAATAGCCCGGTCGTTTGCTGATTTCATTGCTTTTAAAAGTAGTCTTTTCAAATGTAACAGAAAGAAGTCACGGTTTGGGAAATAAAAGACGAGTGTGTATTTGATCGGGAATCAATAAATTAAATATTCAAAGCGAGTACAGGAAACGTGTTTTAGCGTGTTCTTTAGTGTGTCACGCAAAATTCGTTGAGGGGGGAGGGATGCGTGACCAATTTAGAATAAACTGTATGACTTTCTTAATATGCAAGCGCATGAGTACAGGCTACCAGTGTAGCCTCTTGTTACTCGTGCGCGAAGCGCAAGAGTTATAAAAAGGGCTTCGTTTTTCTTTTTTTTTTTTGTCACGATTTTGCATGCAAATTTATGCACGCATATTTTAGTGTACGCGAACTCGCCCCTGCCTCCCCTAGAAAGTTATTTTTGTCCCCATTGTTATAAAAGGCTTCAGGAAGGTTAAACCAATCAGAATCCGTCTACTGAACACATGTCTGGATTTTAGGGGGGACTAGAGAGAACCGGTTTGTCACTCGGAGAAGACTATCATCAGATTTCAAACAAATATGACCGCTTCTGTACTCCACACTTCAATTTTGCAGACGTTCATTTTCCATTACCAGAATGTAAACACGCCTTTTAAGACTTCGAAATGGAAAGAAAAAGTCCTTAAGACGATTTGTATGCCTTTGAAGTGGCGGTTAGAGAGCTGAAAGCGTTGGAATCTTCCTGTGAGGATTAGCATCCATTTATCACAAAGCGGGACGTGTCTTCCTACGAAGCGCGAAGCGGCAGACTTTACTAAGAATTTTCAAGCATTCCTGGAAAACTACGGTAAAGAAAATAACATTTTTGAATGTCCATTTACTTTGTAAGAAACATTTCATAGACTGTTTGTTCTTCGACATGTGCTAAACAAATTTAATTGCGTTGCCGAGGACGGTTTCCTCGATGCGATATTAAATTTAACGCGTTTTGCTCTTGAGACTAAACTATAAATAGATATTTGAATAAAACTTTCAACTGAGAGAATTCGTTGTCCTTTTTCCTGTGTAAAGGCAAATTGCGATTAAACTTGTTCGAATGTTTTCTTCGTGAAGCCAATAAGAATGGCATTCTATATACACAGGAAAAGTCGGAAATTTTAGAAAACACCAGATATAATAAATGAGGCAGGTTGCTGAATTTAAATATTATTTTGTGATGTTTATAATATAATTCGCAGACGCTAGCGCTGCATGCTGCAATTAGGATAAATAAATCGCCAAGCCTTCCGGAAGCAGAAAATCACTGAATTCTGATAAGCGTTTAACTCTTTTATTCAAGGGAAAGACATTTTCATTCAAGGAAATATGAGTTTCATTAAAATGTTTTGACCTTTAGAACAAATATTTTGGAACAGCGCGCGATCGAATTACATTTCACATGCACACAAAATTTGCATGAAACGAAGCCTGGAAAAAAACTAATGGCAAAATCAAAGCAGTTATTTAAGGAACTAGCTTTATAGAAAAATTTCATTTCGATTTGGTCTTGAAATCACAGGGGTTTTTTTCCATGATGCGTCACGCAATATTTATTTTTAAAATTTTTTACCAATTTATTGCACTCATCACCACAGTTTTGACATTAAAAAGCGGAAGCTCCTGAATGCGATTACCTGTATTGTTTTCATTACCTGTATATTTTGGGCTTCCAAAAATTAATTGGAAATCCGGGTCAGTAGGAGGGGTCTCTGGGCTTGGAAATACAGGCGGGAGGGGGACCTAGCGGGCCAGGAAATCCGGGTGGATGTGGATGGGGGGGGGGGGGGGGGGGGGGGTCAAAAAATCTTGCCATCCGTCGGTTGGGGGGGGGGGGGGGGGTGGATTCTTTCTGGAATAACCCAATGTAATACAAATAATTCATGGTTTGGGAAGTATTAGACTAGTGTGGGTTTGATCAGGAATCAATAAATTAAATATTCAACGCGAGTACAGAAAAAGTGGTAGCTTCAATCAACATGTCTTGATCGATGGTGCAATGTGTGTCACGCAAAATTCGTTGAGGGGGAGGGGTGCGTGACCCATTTAAAATAAATGGTAAAACTTTCTTACGCAAGCGCATGAGTATAGGCTACTGGTAGCCTCTTGTTACTCATGCGCGTAGCGGCATGAGTTATAAAATGGGCTCCGTTTTTCTTTTTATTATTTTTATTTTTTGCTTTTTACACGTCCGGTTTAGTGACTTCCGGCTACTCTCACTTCCGGTAAAACATCGTTACTGAAGTGTCACGACAGCGTCTCCTACAACCCTACTCACATCAGTAATGTTCACGTCAGGTATATATTATCTTCACAACAATGACTGGCTTCATTGTGGTACAGCCTTCATTTATAAAACATCCAATAGTAACGTGGTTTGCAGGTACGATGACTGAATTCTCCATGTCGGACGTCTTCTTATCTTGTTTAAATTTTTGAAATTTAAATTGCTTCTTTTCTTATGGTACATTGAAGTATAAAACAAATGTTTGATACGCATGCGCATGACAAACATTTTCCGTCATTTGGTCTTATTGGTGTATAAGTCAGTCCTGTATTTCTCCCACAGAGGTGAACGTTGCTTTTATACACAGCATACAACTTGAAGCCGAATTTGTCGCGATTCTGAAAAAACTAAGAGCTATTTTTAATCAGAGTTCTTCCGAGGCAAAAATGTCAAACATCGATCTCTCGCACTCGCAATTTATTTCCCGTTTTACTGCCGATTCTTTGTAATGTCTGTATCGGAGCAGTCCTCGCTGCCTGTGGTGAGTAATTTCAAGACTTTTTTCAAGAAAGAACAATAGAAACACACGGCAAAACAGCGTCGTTACTTGAGCCCATCAGATTTAATAAAACGACTAGACTTTGGGACTGGACTTCTGTGGATTATGGACTAGGGAATGCGTGTCATATTAATGTAGATTTTTACTGACTTTATTGCTTTTTGTGGTTACTAGGTTACTAGTAACCACTATGCTGTCACCTGTGTAAGTAAGTCCGACTTTCCGAAGCGCGAAGTTGTGCCAAGTTCACCCGATTGCTGTACGATGAGACAGTTCTGATAGCTTCGGATTAGACGACTCGATTGTCAAGATTGTTTGTACGTGCGCGCTTTGGATTCGTGGAAAAGGTAAACGGAGCTTTCTCGTTATTTTTACTGCTTTACCAAGCACAGCTTTCACCAAATGTGGCCAAGTATTGTTTTCAAATATTATTTTAGGTATTTTCGTGGTTTGGAAAAAGGTTTTAGTGAAAAATCGAGCTGTGATTCGAAGTGTTTGTTAGCAGACCATGAGCTATCCGAACTCATGATTCAAACGCCGCCAACCTTTTTATTTCTGTACCTTTGACCATTCAGAACTGTTTTTTTTTTTATTAGCGAAAGCATTATTATACGAATCATTTTTCCGGATAAGATTGGCATTCTATTACACAGGAAAAGTCGGCGATTTTAGAAAGTATAATAAAAATAGGTTGCTGAATTGAATTATTTTGTGATGTTTATTATATTTTCGCAGACGCTAGCCGGTTCCTCGCAGTAATTAGGATACAATATATCGCCAAGACTTCCAGAAGCAGAAAATCACTGAATTCTGAAAAGTGTTTGACTCTTTTAATCAAAGGAAAGACATTTTCATTCAAGGA
The DNA here is from genome assembly GCA_024195265.1 of Dendrophyllia cribrosa. Taxonomy (NCBI): domain Eukaryota; kingdom Metazoa; phylum Cnidaria; class Anthozoa; order Scleractinia; family Dendrophylliidae; genus Dendrophyllia; species Dendrophyllia cribrosa. Next base: position 20,210,085 of record JAJLRJ010000010.1, read on the forward strand.
AATATGAGTTTCATTCAAAAGTTTTGACCTTTTATAGAAAATATATTTTAGATTCAGTGATTATAAAAACAGCTTGATATCAAATTACATTTGACATAAAATTTGCACAAAGCAAAATTGTGTATTTGCGACAACACTTTGAAGAAACTGTGAAGCTTGGAAAAAACTTATTACAGATGGCAAAAGCAAAGCATTTTTTTAAAGAACCAGCTTTAAGTTATGGAAACATTTCATTTCGATTTGGTCTTAAAATCACGGAAAGATTTTAGTGAATGCGTCACGCAACGTTTATTTACAAAATGTTTGACCAATTCATAGCAATTCTCACCAAAGATTTGAAATCTTTAAAAAAATCCCGGATCTCCTGAATGCGATTTCCTGTTTATTTAGGGCCTACAAAAAGTTAATGGCCATCCGGGCAGGAGGGGGTATCTGGGTTAAAAATCAAGGTGCGAGGGTTGGTCGGCCTGGCCGGGAAATCCGGGCGGGGGAGGGGTAAAAAAATATTGCATCCGTCGGGGGGGGGGGATTTTTTCTGGAATAACCCATTTTACACTGGTTGCATGCGATTAAGTAACACAGGAAAACTAAATCTTTATATTGATTATCAAATTTCTTTTTACAGCATGTAGAAGAAACACCACATTTTAATAAGCAACCAAATATTAAAAAAATTAATGATTACGATTTAAGTGATTTCTGTTCTACAGATTTGAATCTTTCTTTGCTACATAAGGCTGTTACTAGACATGCGCAAAGTTACAAACTGCCTTTTTAACTACCTACATCGCAGAGATATTCAACACATCCTCTAAAAGATGTAATGCACCTACCAATGTTAAGCCCGAGGGAGGGGGAGGGCGGGCTAGGGGTTGGGATTTTGACTTTTTCTCAAAAAATAGTTCAAAGTCCCACTCCCAGGGAACAACACGATGGTCAAAAACAGTAAAATTTTCCACCCTGGGGCAGGTGCAAGTGGTCAAACCTTAATGCAATCTAGAGTTGTGGAAACCAATGCTGAAACAACAGCTTTTTTAATATTTCTGTTGTACAAAGCATAAAATATTGATTCACTGATGACTACAGTATGTGGCCCCTGTCCGGCCGTGCCCGTGGTCAGGCCACGGCCGTTTTTATGTAATCTTCTGGCAGAAAACGAAGATTAAAAAAGAAAAAAAAAGATCAACAATCTCGGAAAG